>MJUU01062367.1:2599-13162 GCA_002080025.1 Modiolus philippinarum
CATATATATATATATATATATATATATATATATAAGGGCAATTCTGTAGTTGGATAAAAGAAATATAAATTATCATGATGATACGGTGAAAACAATAGCTTTTCGCGCTTTGCTTAATCATAGAACGTTGTCAACATTAAACCTGTTAAAAGCTGTGCTTGTCAAAATTATCGCGTTAAACTTGTTGAAAAACAATAAATATTGGGAATGTCGTTGGTTTGTGATTTATATTAAAACGATTGGTTCTCTCATTGAAGTAGAATATGACAATTAAAATGAATTATGATATCGAATACATTTCAGGAGTACGTTTCTTTGACATTTGATTAAGATTTATTCTCCGAATGTCAGTTTAAAAGAGAGGAAATTGTTTATCTTAGAAATGTAGTCGTGACTATGCGCTATCCATGTCACGTTTGCAAACAAAAGTTCATTTCCTGGAAATGAGAGATCCTTCTGGAAGATGTAGTTATGATTACATAATCCGAAATATGAAAATCCTGAAAGAACATTTCTTTTCGCTGTTTATCCAGTAAGATCGTAAGGCCATCAAAAGCTACATTAATTTTATTATCTTCGACACTAAATGCAATAAACTCTCCACTGAGCTCTTTTGTTCGCTAGACCTTGTTATTCCGTAAAGACGTAAAGACTCGGAAACAAGAATTTAGCACATTTGAAACGGCATTACTGTAACCTTTTTCTATCAAACGATGTCTGGTAGCAGAGGTTGATTGTATTTATCGGATCTACGAAGCCGAAAAATATGTACCAGTTCGGCCATGGCTAGAGAAATGTTTAGCAGAAGCTGTATAAACTATTTTTATGATTTTAAAGAGATATTAAAGTTAATGTATTAGCAAGTATTAATAATGAAAGGATATAAAGAAAATGCGCATTAGATACAGTCTCTACAAATACATGGTAAAAACCATGTAATGGAACAACGCTTTTATTTTTCTTTGTTTTGGAAGATTTTTTTAATCGCTGTTTTGAAAGACTTCAGTTACTACGGTTATCTTTTTGATACTATTTTGAAATTTTCTATATTAATAAGTCGTTTTCATTGCCATATAAAAAAGAAAGGACATTTAGTGAATGTACACGAGACAAAGCCTCTACAAATACATTGTAAAACAAGCAACGGAACAACGCTTTCATTGTTGTTCCTCCTCTTGGAATCACTATGAGGCCTTCAACAATGAGCATTGCTCATACCTCATAGTAAATTCAAGACGGTCCCTAGCACCGGTATGAGTGGAATTCATTGCTAACTGTCGGACAATGTCACACATCCATGTCTTATTTAGTCCAACAAACATGGAGAAGCGCTCTTACAATCCCTGTCCACCCATTGACCGACAAAAGCACTATAGTGTCCTAATCTATTGGACAGACAAACACCGGACACTCATCAAGTCGATTGTTAAAAAAACTTGCATTATAAAGAAGTGAGATGTGGGCACTGTAAACAGGTGGTCAGAAAAACATTTGGGAATTACAGAAATAAAAATGGAATACCAACATTTGAAAGTTCGATAGTGTATCCATATGACTCATATTCTCTAAAATTCAAGCACACCATAACGGATGACAGTGATTGTAACAGAACACTTTGTCAGTCAATTATATGTTTGTTGATATCGCATCCATGGGTACAAAGTCATGGATTTAGCGTTGCTGGACATCTAGCAATAAAATACGATCAAACAGGTGCTAGAAACCGTCTTGAACTTACTATGAGGTATGAGCAAAGCTCATTGTTGAAGGCCTCATGGTGACTTCAAAATGAAAAAAAAAACACATAAGCGTTGTTCCGTTTTTCCGTGTACTAGTATTTGTAGACACTTTGTCTAATGTGCATTTACTACATCCCTTCATTGCACATGTAAAAAGAAATAACGACTTCAAAAGCAATATGTCTTTTAAGTTATGTTTTATATATATATAAATTTACTGTACACTATGTACTCAGAACATTAAATATTTTTCTTTGTTTTTTTTGTGATTTGGTGATTTTTGTTAAAATCTAAGGAGTATCTCCCTCTTGCTATCTCTGTCCTTAGCTGATTGTGCATGGCTTTTCTATTTAGATATTATTGGTTATTTCTTCTATATCAGTTTTTACATGTATTTCTGTTTATGGACTTCCAAAAATTTTTAATTTCATTTGCACTGAAGAGATATGAGTTGCCGAAATGCGAATATGCAGAAACAAAATTCACAGTAACTTCGGTATTTGGTTGTCATGTACAGGGTCTATTTAATTTTAGCTAAAGCTATAGGGCGAAAATTGACACTTTTCCTGGTCCAATGTGATATACCTGTTTTCTTGTTTGACCTTCGACAAAGTAGTTTACTCCGAAAATTTGGACCTTTTCCACTCAGTTATTTGTAATTTGATTTTTACCATTATATTTTATTTGCAATTTCTAGTCCCCCATGTCCGACAACTCCATAAATCTAATGACTCTGGCTATGAGTGTTTGGAAACGTTCTTATTTTTCGCCTAAAAATGTACAGATGCATATTTCGAGGGGTAAATGCCAGAAGGTCGTAAGTGCATTTTTCCAAGTTTTGAGATATTCAAGTTTAAAGGTGTTGAAACTGTTTTGACACCATAAATCACAAAAATATCGAAACTCTGTATGATTATAGTAAATGAAAGGAAGTTGTTGTTGAAGTTAAATATAAGCAGTTCCTGTGATAATTACTAATCAATCACTTACGACATTTTGGGAAATTCGAAAACTATGCAGTTTAAAGAGAATTTTAAGACTTAAGTATGCTTACAACTATATATGTAATTTTTTATTTGCATGATGAGAATAGCGTAAGTGCTCTTGCGACTTTATATAACTGATGTTTTAACAAAAAATTGTTTATTATGTGTACTAACGATCAATGTCTTGTAGATTCATATCATTGTGGTGTGCAATTCAGAAAAAAAAACATCAACAGAAAACATTTAATTTGTCATTTCTATGTGGTTCAGATGTCCCATTTTACGATACATTCTTTATTTTTCAACACTCATGACCTTCTTAGAATTTTGTCTTCAGCAACTACTAAGATCGAATCATTCTGAAAACATTCTCAATACTTAAGGTGACTGTGTTGTGCTCCTCAATTATGTATTTTGTTCAAGAATATATACATATTATCTGCCAAAAAAGTTTTTTCCTAGAAATAAGATACTGTGAGTGTGATTCCAGACCTTTTCTCTCTGGTTTGATAGCATTTTAGTTTGTGCGTATTAGTCAGCTGTGGTGGTCTAATTCTAATTTTGTTAAATTCGTTATTAAGTCGAAACGATATGGTAATATAAAGACTTTTTTTCTTTTAAATAATTTAGCTACATGTTACTAAAAATATGATTGTCTAATATTTTCCTGCCATCATGACAATCTGACATCAAAAGCAAAGCAGGAAAAGATAACTTTCATATTTTGCTACTGGCATGTGAAGGATATTCCGTTTCTATGTTTGCTGGTTCTATATGTTTTGCCCCTAACATGGGTGGAAACAGAGGACAACTTGCCTCGTTCTCCAGGGAAAAGACTTCATATTAAGCAAAAGACAAGATGCTATTACATTTTTCTGTTTCATTTCATAAAAAAAACAAGTTGCTTTTGTGTCAGCTAGTGAATACACGCAGATGTTGTAGCAGTTAAATTTGCGTTTTTATACGACCGCAAAAATTTTGCGGTCGTATTATGGTATGGCGCAGTTGTCGGCGTCGGCGTCTTTGGCCAGCATAACTTTGTTTTTAATGGACGGATCATCTTCAAATTTTAGTATGAGGTTTCTTGGCATAAGGTTAATGCCAGGTTTTAATTTCAGGTTGTGGCCCCACCCGTTGCAGAAAAAGGGGCCAAAAGGGCTAAAATTGGGTAATTTCGTGTCTGTGGACAGCATATAACTTTTGTTCCAGTGAACAGATCATTTTCAAATTTTAGTATGATGTTTTTTGGCACATGCTGAAGCCGGGGTAATGATTATATATTCTGGCCCCTCCCGTTTCAGAAAAAGGGACCAAAAGTGGTTAAATTTGGTGTTTTCACATATTTGACTGTAGAATCTTTATTATCTATCGGATTTTGATGGGGTTTCTTTCAGTGTACTCCATAGAAAATTTCCTATCCGTTTTATGGTAAAGGATTTCACGTGGCTTGTACCATTCACGAGATAAATGGGGCCCAAAGGGGGCAGATATTTGATAACATGTTTCCTTTCCAGCTATGAGAGGCCAAACAGGACCAAAATTGCAAACATACGGATTACCTAAAAAATTTTTTTCATCTGATTTCAATGGGATTTTTTCTTTAGATTCCTCTCATTGTAAGCTTTCAGTAGTGTGTCAACAGATTTGGCGTAGCTCTTTCCGTTTCTGAGCTATAAGGGATCAAAGGGGCCAGAATTGCAATTTTTAGAAATATGTGAAATCCTTTTTTTAGATCAGATTTTGATGGGATTTTTTTCTTTGGATTCCTCTCAGTGCAACCTTTCAGTAGTATGTCAACAGATTTGAAGTAGCTCTTTACCGTTTCCAGACTATAAGGGGTCAAAGGGGCCAAAATTGCAATTATTAGAAATATGTGAAATCTTTATTTTTCATCAGATTTTGATTGTATTTTCTTGTTGCATTCCTCTCATTGTAAGCTATAAGTAAAATTCAACGGATTTGGCGTAGCTCTTATTGTTTATGAGCTATTAGGGGTCAGAGGGGCCAAAATTGCATTATAAGAAATAGTTCAGATTTTAATGGGATTTTTTTCTTTGGATTATTCTCATTGTAAGATTTATTTTTCAATATTTTGGGTCCAGCTTATTACTGTATCAAGCTTTTTTGTGTCCATCTAGTTACTGTGTCAAGCTTTTTACTGTGTCCAGATTTGCTTAAAATTACACCTGTTCAAATTTCAGTGGTCCACATGCTGCGGTCGTATCATGCTGCGCTCTGCGTAGCCCTTTGTTTTAATAGACATGACTGATATCATATCTTGGAGCCTGTAGAACTGAGTGCACAATATAAAGTAGTGTTGTGGTATTTGGGCTCTTGCATAGTATTTGTCAAATTGTTTTTCTTCCATTTCTCGAGTCTTTGGATTTTGGTGTTCTTGGTATAATTGTTTTATAATTGTTTCTACTTTTTGGTCAATGCACCATCTACCCTTTTCTGGTCATACAGATTGCAGATACAAAATTGATCTTTTTCGGGGTATTGAAAGAATATTTGCAGTACCGACGTTTTTTCCTAATTTCCCACCTTCTATTTTTATACAGGCCGTACTTTTGTTATATATTGAGGTCGGTGCCAAAGAATTTTCGTCGAGTATTCTTTCTGTACCTAGTCATTACCATTGCGGTTGACAATTTTTCCAGTGGTATTACATCTGCTTTGTCGATTTGCCTCTCTTTGACTTTGGCTTTTTACAACTCTGTTTGGTAATTTTGTTATTACCCCCTCTTTTCTAGCATAATGGGGAGCCTTAAGGGGAAATGATTCAATATGCTCTCAATGTGCTTGGTTTTGTTTGTTTGGAAGCATACTTCATCCACTTTATCAACAGAAGCAAATGATCTTTGGTTTTTCTCCAGTGTCAAAAAGTTTTTGAATATAATGATTTGCCTACATTTACATAGTGTCGTGTATTTTAAAATTTAAATACAAAGGCGCTTGAACATTTTTTATGCCCTTTCATAAACCTTGATTCTGGGGTTGGTTGTTTTTTGTCAATGAACTATATCTTAAATCTCTCCGTCATTTGTAGTCCCAAAAGTTCAAATAACCGTTATCTATTTCTTCACTTTCACCTCCGCAATTCGTTTAGAACATTTCCAGCTGTCGATTGGCTGTATTTTTCATACTCCCTACCAAGCATTTAGCTTTCTTTATATTTTTCTTCCAAGTCTCTGATCTTTATATATTTTTTTAACTAAGAAATTTTTCTGGACTTTTGAGGTTTGCTAGTTTTCATGGAGTGTCATATTATTGGTTTTATCGGTGTGTTTAATGTTTTATGCACTACAAAGCACTTATGATACAAACACATAGAACCAAAATGCTAGTGACAAAAGTCTTATTATGTGGGCAATGTAGATGTATTTCTATACCTAAAGTCATAAGTGCATTTACGACTTATGGCAGATTTTGGCACTTAAGAGTTATGAACTTAATTGAATATCTGCATTATTGCTATAGCTAGAGTGTTCGTTTTTGGACTCAAATATAGCTTTTGAATTCTTTTATAAGAATATGTGAAAAAGTGAAAATTTATGAAATATGCACGTAGGACCTTCTGGCATTAACCCCTCGATTGTAAAGTTGAACATTTATATTACGAATTGGTAACAGATGTCCGTTAAAGTACCAATTGGGATAGCTGCATGTGGATGTCTTAACAATCCTTTGTCCATCTGTTGTACAAGGGTTACAAAGAGTTGAAAGAGACGATACATAATTCATATAATAAAATTACTTCATCATGTATTTGGTTTTGTTGACAACAATTTCTGAGCTGAATAAATACCTATAAAGAAGGAAATTGGGATCATAGCAAACTGCTAAAAGCAATATTTGCAATTTACAGTACGAAATGAATAATTCTGGTTAACTGTAAGGCTCGACTTTGATTATAGCCAGGGATTATAGCGTAAATCTTTTCTATAAAATGTAGCTATTTTTTCCTAATATGAGTCATTTGGGGGTAGAAAAATATTTTCTTTTCAACTTCTTATCTAGATTGAATACCCGGAAATGCTTGCACCGTTCTAAAATTGAGACCCCGGGGAGATAAGTGAGTTTTCAAAAAAGTCTTTTAAAATAAAGGAAAACATTAGTTGACCGAGCACAAAATACCAAACAAGAGACGAAAAGTTATAAAGTGTGACTTCTCCTCATAAAGTGGAATCTTCAATATTTTTTAATCATGTAAGGGGTTTAATAAAATCGAACCTTTTTCAATGTATAAAACATAATGTTTAACATTTGTGAAAAACAAGGAACTATTAGCAGAAAGTACGATTAAGATCGCTCGAAATTTTAAACTATACAAACTCAGTATGGTTGAAAGTTCCTTTTCATGATAGTTCGAAGTAGTTATTTTGTTGGTAGATGTATATTCGATATTTTCAATATCTGATTGTCCTAGACACTTTTTGTATTCCTTACTTATTTTCCGACCCTAAGTTTTTTTATCTCATGATAATAAAATTGGTTTTTTCTTCAACCATTCAGCAAAGTGTGCATAAACGATAGCCCAGGAGATTTATTTTCAAACCTTTTATTGTTTTAGTGGGGTAACCATGGTAATTATTCTTACTATACGGTTTTATAGATTCAAAACATTTTGAAATGCGATAAAATTCTCTATTTAAGAGATTTTGTGCAAATAATATACTTTTACATCAATATCTTTCTTTTCTCTCTCTTTTTTTTTACCTTTTCAGTGTAGTTTCACATTATTTTTTCCTGTTCTAATTGGCTATTTGAATTACTTAAATTTATATTCAACAAAGGTTCATTTGTACTTCGGTGCTGACCCGAAAACCGAATTTATTTGGAAACATGCAATAGCTAGATTTTAGTCAATTTTGTTTAAAACTAAGGAGTATCTCCCTCTTGCATAGCTCTGTCCTTAGCTGATTTTGGCTTTTCTATTTAGACCTATTTAGATCTTATTGGTTATTTGTTCTCTATCAGTTTTACACCTATTTCGGTTTATGGACTCCCAAATATTTGATTTTATCTGCACTGAAGAGACATAAGTTGTCGAAATGTGCATATGCAGAACCTAAATTCACAGTAACCTCGGTATTTTGTTACATGTATTTGTCACCACTGGGCCGATGCCACTGCTGGTGGACTGTTAGTCCCCGAGGGTATTTACCAACCCAGTAGCCAGTACTTCGGTGCTGGCCCGAAAACCGAATTTATTTGGAAACATGCAATATCTAAAATTTTAGTAAATTTTGTTTAAAACTAAGGAGTATCTCCCTCTTGCATAGCTCTGTCCTTACCTGATTTTTGCTTTTCTATTTAGATCTTATTGGTTATTTGTTCTCTATCAGTTTTACACCTATTTCGGTTTATGGACTTCCAAATATTTGATTTTATCTGCACTGAAGAGTCATAAGTTATCGAAATGCGCATATGCAGAACCTAAATTCACAGTAACCTCGGTATTTTGTTATTTGTAATGACTTTATACATGTGAAGCAACAATTTTTGTTCAATTAGTCCAGATTTGCAGTAATAAAGACAATGAGCATTGTAGGACATTGTTGTACAATGTAACATTGAATGCACAATCTCAGTTAATGAAGAACGTCAATTTATTACACCACAGTATATATTTTTGATTTAAAATAGATCAAAACTACATTTACGCAAAATATTGCCCCCAAAAAGTTTTCCAGTTTTTGCAGTGTTCACACATTTCTGTCGTTCTTGTTCATTTTTGTTAAATCTGAATTCCTTGTCAGTGCAGACCAAAACAGAAAACCATTATCCGAAAGATGTATAAAAGATACTAGAGGACAAATTTAAGTAATATAATCTAAATGAGCAGTCAAAATCAGCTAGGGTTGATACTCCTAAGATTGAAAGAAAATTTAAATATCTTAAATATTGCAACATCACAAATAAAATCGGGTCAGCACCGATATACTGGGCTAGTTAATATCCTTAGGGACTGACACTGTTCCAGTTAGGACATCCATCGACCCAGTTAAGATGACTAACTAAGTATCGAGGTTGCTGTAAATTTAGTTTCTGCAGTATTCCATTTCGATAATTAATGTTTCTTCAGTGCACAAAAACCATTTGGAAAACGATCAACCAAAAAAATGCATAGAAGCTGATATAGAACAAATAAACTTGCAAAACACCTACCAATGAATTACCAATACAAAACTAACCCTATAATACAACGGCAGTAGAATACCGAAGGAAAAAAGCCCAAGATTATATAAGTCAAAGTCCAGAGACGAAGCAAAAGCAAGAACACCAGAAGACGGAAGACCAAAGACACTACATGCCCACAAAACACAATTACATATACAACACAAAAAAACTAAAGCACTAACGGTATAAACCCTAAAAAACAGTGACATAAGGTAATCCGGAAGGGGTAAGCGTATCCTGCTCTGTATACAGCACCCGTCACACTGTCAGTGGGTCAATCCAGGGTAAAGCCGAAACCGACAATGTCAAATCCGGGAAGACGTGAATTTAGCTGAAACTGTCAGTTTTCATTTGTGACACTGACATTTCATATCTATCTATGATGTCATGGTGACTGTCATAGAATTTCTGAAGGGACGAAGTAACAACGGCTGAACATATCCCTGACACAGCAGTTTTTGTGACGGTGCTTTTGCTCTTTCCACAAAGCCTTTGTATGAATTGCACGCTCTACAGTAACGAATTAATTGCGAAATATACACTCCATATGCTCGGGAAGTAGGTATATTGCTGCAGAGAAAGGGTAAGTTCACAATTGGAAAGTCAAAATCATCACGTTTGTCATTTTACCTAGATTTCAGACGTCCATGTTCGTCAATGTATAACAAAAGGTCAAGGTATGAAGCAGAACTGGGTGTATCAGTTGTCTCTTTAATTTCAAGTTCACCGGGATAGATGCAATATTCTTCAAATATCGGGTTATTAAGAGAAAGTACATCGTCTATATATCTGAAGCTGAAATTAAAAGTCTGGGCTATTTTTTTTGTTACTGTTGTATTAGCCATTGCAAAAACTTTTTTGATTCATGCGAAAAAAAGGAAAAGGTCAGCTGAAAGTGGCACACAATTTGTTCCCATAGGAATCCATATTGTCTGTTGAAGAATGCTCCCTCCATATTTAACAAAAATGTTGTCGGTCAAAAATTCAAACATCTTTATCACGTCATTTTCACTGTATTTCTTGTTTGACTCAGTGTGGTTCTTAACAAAATATGTTTTATCTTTTCCTATTACCAAAACCTGAGGTCTCCGTTTTTGCTACAGACACATTGATGTATCAGATCGGAAATTACTGTTTTAAGGTAGATCGGTAGTCTTCCGCCATTTTGAATTTGTTATTTATGCTGTTATGGTATTATATGCTTTTTAAATATGCAAATATTTTTATTTGTAATGAATCAATCAATATTATATCCATAATACAAAATGCAAAGAACATACATGGACTTGAATTCACATGTCTTTATCTTATTAGACTAGGTATGGTAACTTGATAATTAAATAAATTGGAAGGGGATTTTTGAAAAAGGGAGATAATCTGATAAAAATATTTTACAAAGATCACTATGAAAATTCACATTTTACAAATTATATGGAAAACAAAGTCGGTGACCCCCATTTTTCTTTATATTTTCTGAAAGTATGTTCAAAGGGCTAACATATGAGTGAAATACAAAGAAATCTATGGAATAGTTTTAAAGAAAACAACCAAATACCTGTTTTTTCCTATATATTCATTAGAAATATTTGATTACTTTGATATCATCTATTTTAAAAACAAGCACGGTGACCCCCCTTTTTTAATATTCTATTTCA
>MJUU01062368.1:0-12626 GCA_002080025.1 Modiolus philippinarum
AAATAAAAGGTGCATTAGCAAATTCGTTTTGCCCGACCCCGAAGGGCCAACGGCGAGTAACCGGAAGTAATCACTCGGCATATTTTTTACTCCTTGTATTGTTTTAAAATTATTCGTATTAGACTTTTCTGAAAAATATACGGGAATCGTTGTCATTTTTTATAACCCGAATATTTATTAGATAAAAAATTATGAGTGTACACGGGTTATACATAACACTGACGTGTATCTCTGGTTCTACACTTTTGATTCCTATACATTTCTAGTAAGTCTGACAGGTCGTCACCAGTTACTCTCTCTATAACAAATATATTGTTAAAAGGATAATATAAATATACGATTTCCCCTTGAATGTCAAGTATTTCGTAGAAACCATACACCTTTGTTTTTATTTTTTTTAGATTGGTCAAATCATATGCAAGCATTTTTTTTTACCTGATTTTTATTATAAAAGTCAAACATTATTGCTTACCACAACGGTTATGCACCCTCCTACCTGAAATACAGTACCAAGTCCTAATTTACTTTTTACTCCTATAAGATTTTTGTTTTACTTATGAGATGCTTAAACCGCAAGCAACGTAAAAAAATGTGAGTAAAACCTACTTTACACTTGACTGTTTTGACAAAACGTGTCAGTACGTTTCTTGTTATATTCTAGTGGTAGTTTTGACCGTTGTAGAAACAAAAACAGAAAACATGATTTTTGTTATATGCTCCTGGAGAGTAGTTAACTATGGGGAAAAGCCGTAGGTTTTCAAAAAACGTTTTTTGAAAACCTACGGCTTTTCCCCATAGTTAACTACTTAAACTTAATCGTAATCATACCCTTTACCCTTGGTACCACACTTAAGAGGGAGGCGTAGTATCCTTTGCATATTTCACCTCGAACACCAGCACCCTTATGTCTGAATTCTTCCATAACCCGTGAAACGTTTAGCAAAATGTCTTTGTTCGCCAGCATATATTTCAAATACAATTGTTAATTTAAACGACTACCATTCTTCATATCGCGGAAAAAGTTTCAAACAAAAATTATTCATTTTGTATTATTCTAAGATGAAATGGTCGACACAACGTATAAACTTGCCCAACGACTTTTCGCTTGGAAAAATTAAAGAACCTTAGTGAGCAAGCTCACATACCCCACGCCCCACATATCGGATAATTCTGCATCATCTCAAAATTATCATAAATCGAAATCCAATTAGTTTGTACATCTCTTACAGACGCGCAACCATTCTGTAAAATATATTAAAACTGTAAGAGGATTTATCCGAGCAAATGGTGTACCCTATAAGCATAATCTAGCCTAAAAATGACTAAGTTCAACAATTTATATTTTTGTGAAAAATCAGCAAAAATCGAAATCCAAGTAGCATCATTAATGTATGCACAATCAATCTGAAAAATAAACACTTCCTAACTTAAGAACTGTAGGAGGAGTTATAAGGACCAAATGATGTACCCTATAAGCATTATCCTGCCAAAAAATGACTAAGTTCAACAATGCATATTTTTAAGAAAAATTAGACAAAATGAAAATCCAAGTAGTATGCAAATGTTTGGTGTGTGCACAATCAGCGTGTAAAATAAAAACTTCCTATCTTAATAATTGAAAGGAGGCATTATCCGGACAAATAATGTACCCTATATGCAATATAATGCATAAAAATGACAAAGTTCAACAATGTGTAGTTTTCTGAATAATTATCCAAAATCAAAATCCAATTACCATGCACATCTTTGATATGTGCACAATTATCCTTCAAAATAACAACTTCCTATCTTAAAAACTGTAGGGGGAGTTATCCGGACAAATTGTGTACCCACTTGATGACAGACGGACGGACGGACTGACGGACCAGTCAAAAACTATATACCCCCCGCAACTTCGTTGCGTGAGGTATAATTAATCACATCTTCGCTAGCCAAGGGTTACGATCCGATCATCTCCTCTTCACCGTAACCCTTGGCTAGCGAAGATGAATTAATCATTACTATCATAGTAGTTTTTATCGATGTTTTCATCAATATCAAAACAGAAATCATCACCAGTGATATCACATTCCCATTCAACATAATCATTAATCCCCCGATATGCGTCTTATACTTTTTATGAGATCAATGGAATGCTTTTGAGACCTATGATAGTGATACTTCTACCTATGTTATGCTAGTAAGATTTTGTGTACGCTACTAAAAAATACGATAACTTTCTTAGACCAATGATGTGCTACTAATGAGGCAATATATGCTTCCAAGACCTATGTGTTATGATCATAAGACCTATGATATATAAGTAAATCAAGTAACTTCTCTTACGACTATCTTATGCTGCCAAGACCAATGATATGCTTCTAAGACCTATGATATTTTTCCAATACTTATGATGTTTCTTATACCTATGATATGCTTCCAATACCTATGATCACTTTTATTTCAAACCTGAAAATATGGCTCTGCGCATTCTACGGACAATATAATTCTTAAACGAACTGACCATACCGGTTGTTTCACGTTCCTATGATTGAAGCTTGAAACGTGCACAAATGTGACATTGGCCCATTTAAAAGCTGCAGACGAATACATTTCACATCTGTAGAAAACTACAACTATTGGAGCGAATTCGAATACATGTTATACATTAAGATGTTTGATGGTTGTCATATAATTTAATAGACTGTTGCAATGTTTCAATCTAACAAACTCCACAAGAATCTAGTATTAAATTTGGACTTTTTACTGGCACCAATAAGATGCTCTTTTAAGTGACAAGAAAATGCTTACTTTCAGAAGCATTTGCATGGTTATACGCCTTAATTTTTTTTAACCGTCAATGCGATTTTTCTTCTTCACTTTAAACATGACTATCTTCATATTATTGAAATTATAAACCATCAGAAACTGACTTACTCCTGCTGATCTGCTCATACTGTAATATTTGTTAAAATACCAAATCTAAACATGTTTTTTATAGTTGCAGTTCTGAAACATATACAAATATTCTAAAATAGAGCGAATAAGCTTTTAATTTCTAAAACTTCGAAATAAGGCTTTTATTTCATAAACAAGACAGACTTCAAATTTTCGCTTACAATCTTTACATTTGTGCAAGTTTCACATAAACAGTATAAATGATTTTGAACTGAAACTTATACAGGGAAAATCTATTGTAATAAAATAAGCACACTCGCTTTGTTACATGTAGCAATGCAATATGAACACTAATATAGTTGAAAAATTCCCACCTTGTCATTTCTGAAGCGGGCTCGTTTACATATTTTTTGTAAGCACACACATCAATTTTCTTATCTCGGGAATCATCTAAAATATTTTTCGAACAGATTAGGCCCCGTGATAGTGTCCCCGTTCCAAATTAAAAAAGTATCTAGTAAATATGAGGAAACTATTTGTGTAACTGTTGGAGCAAACTGGATATTATATTATTATAATGATTAAGCTTTGAATATTTCAAAGTATATTCTGAAGTTAAGTTTTCCTAACTTTATAAATCCTACAACTGTTGTTCATGGCAAGATTCTCATATGGTCAACAGGTCTTTAAAAGTCAATGATTGAAAATGCCACAAAAATATGCAATTTTCTAACAAAATATGTTTTGATCAATACATCTTGTAGGTTGTCAGATATAGTGACGTGAATTGATAGTCAATTTCATACAAGATTATTGCAATACAACTTGATGGTGATAGGAAATCAATGAGTAATTACTGTATAAACTATCATATGAATCCTTAATTAAAAGAAGACAAAGTCATTCCAAACTATAACAATGTGGATTAAAAGAGCAGTTAAACACCATACTATCAAATGAATAGATTACATACTTGTCCGTTGCATTGATTTGGAAGAAACGTAGCGTACATCAATAGTATTATTGAGCTATTATGTCCAAATAAATATTTTCGTCCACTGAAATTATATGAAGTAACTTTGTATTCGTTAACGCCTGAAGTATAGGGAAAAATCATAAGTACATTATAAGCTATAATCAAGAGTTAATAAAGGCTGACGTAAATAACGTTGACTTTGACGTGTCGTAATTAAAGTAAATTTCTTTTATTTTGTGAGTAACTTCTATCTGCTAAATTACTGTCTTTCGTGATTTAAAGTGATTCTATGGTGCGGTTGCTAAACGTCCAATAAATCTCTGTATTTTTCCTTTCAGAGATTGTAAATTACTTCAGAACTACGTACCACAGCCGCTGAGCTTCAAAATATTCCGTGCAATTTTGTCTGTAAAATAAATAAAACAAAAGACGCGGTGTGTTTCTGGTTGAATATGCGGGACAATTTCATTCGGTAAGAAAATATATTTGTGTTAAAAACATTCTATGAAGCACCGAATATTCAAGAAGGCATGTCTGACTAGATCTATTTGTCCGATATTATGTCGGATATGATATTCAAATTCAGTCCACAGGATCTACTGTGTGTAATTATCTACTGAGATTTGCCAAATCCCCAACAACACCAAAATTCCACTTCATCTTTCTATGTATCAAAATACTGATTATAACTTTGATAAATATCTATAATACTAAATTAAGGGACCGGATTCTTTGAGCCGCATCTCCTCAGTAACCATAGAAAATAGAAAGTATTTGCTATAAAAATGATGTTTTGTTCTTCCTAAATTTGTCTTTGAAACATTAATTTTTTTATTAAAAATCGTCGATTTTTGTGAAAATACCGGAGATCGTTTGCGTTCCGGAGCTTATAAGCTTTCACGCATGCGCAATACTGTTAAGTGCTAAAACTAGCGTAGTTGAGATTTACTGTATACTGTTAAATGGGCCAAATTTGCAATACAACATCTTATATTATGGGAAATACTTTCAAATATATCATACGAAAGCACATCATTTCAACCCTTTGTTGCTTCAGTGTTGAAAAAAGAAATTCATAACATTATTGTAAATTTGCGCATGTTTGTTATATAAACAACCTGCCAATTGGGGGATCACGGAGGGGGTCCAAAGGTTTTGAACTCGCCTTTTTGTCTTGAAAATGGAACTCACCTTTGTCTTGCAACTTTTTCTTATTTCGTGCAACAAAATTTAGGCAAAACAGACAAGAATAGTTAAAACATCCCTTTGTTAAAAAATACTGACATTTGTCTAGGTGGCTTCATTATTTACAAAAAAATATATTCATAAAATTATTGTAAATTTGCTCTGGGGAGGGGAAAGGTGTGAGTCCCCTTTTTCTGGAAAATGGAACTCCCTTTTTCTTGCAACTTTTTTTAATTTCATGCAACACAATTTAGGCAAAACTGACAAAAAATCAGAAAAAAATTACCCGGAATCCCCTTCTTTGTTGAACCTCATTGAAATCCCCTTTTCCGGAGGCTGGATCCGCGGGTGCTTCCACCGCATCCAACCCCTGCCCTGGCGCCTCATTAACCGTAAAATGATAAATAATAAAATGGAATAAACAAAACTAAAAAAACAAATATCAAGCATTCGATTAAAATCCTGTTACCACATGTACCATGCAGGAAACATAATGCCATAACAAACAGAAAATAAGGCGAAAAAAGTTATTAGGTATGCAGCATCATGGTGGATGTCGAAGGCAGGGAAAATATTTGTGTAACAGGTTCTCAGCAGCTACATGTACTTATCACAGCCTTTTTATATTTAGTATGCAGCATATACCGTTGGATTTGATATCAGGTCTGTTGCCTGTCTACTTCCTGTTTTATTTGACATAAATGGTATATGGTAAAAATTTTCTCAACAGTTTTCTCAGCAACTACTTATCATGTCTTTTTGTTATGAAGCTACAGGTGAACGTCGAAGGCTGGAAAATATTTTTGTAACAGTTTCCCTAGCAGCTACATTTACGTATAATACTTTTGATATTTGGTATACAGCATCGGCATGCGGTCTCATGATACCATCGGTTTTAATCTCAGGTCCGTTTCTTGTCTACTTCCTGTTTGCTGACTTAGTTCATTTTTGACACTTATGGACAATAGTAGGAAATATTTTTTTCGTAGTCTTTTTGGTATTTGGTATGCTGCATTAAGTATGACCGAGGTTCAATACTTCGGGATTTGATTTCAGGTCTGAAGATCATCTGCTTTCTCTCATAGGAACTCCGGTCATATTTTAGAATTGTCCACCCGTCCACCCATCTGTGATCACTTTTATGTCGAATAATAACCCAATTATGCGTTGATTTATTCATATGAAATTCATACACAACATCAACGACTACTAGAGGAAGATGCCTTCCGATTTTTTATGCGTTTCGATACTACCAGTTACAACCTTACTATTATCAACTTACTCTGTCAGAATTGTTAAAATTTCCCCCGATTTCGCGGGCATCTTCTAGTTCAATTAAATTTGGTTGTAGTCAGAAAAGACAATGATCATAACATGGTCCAGTTCTTTTTTCATAAGCTTCCACTAAGAGGTCAGGTACACAAATCGTTGAACGCCAGGAAAACGTCGGATGACTGAATCTTATACAATTAATGACTTTGTTGCTAGTCGCTATCGTGATTTATCAACCCGATAAAACGTAATATTCACTGAACCGTAGGCGAGCTGAATATATTTTTGTGAGTTAATAAATCATGATGGTGACTTACAGTAAAAATTAGTACTTGATTTATTACATTTATAATAGGGATGGCAACGAGTACTCGAATACTCGAGTACTCGTTTAGAACGCGAGTACTCGAGTACAATTTTTGTACTCGAGTACTCGGCCAATTTTAAAATTCATGGATTTTTTCTAAGTTTAGTTATGTATTGTAAGTATCTTCTTTATATTTTCATTTTCCATTTATTGCAACTCGTATGCATTTGCCTGATATTTCTGTTTTGCCTACCATGTGTATCGCAGTTGTTCTCTTTTCGTTTTTCTGAAATTTGCTCATCAAACCAGTAATTTTAAATCAAGGAAGTTCCTACAATTCAACCTTTAAAATTTAATTCCCTTTTGATACCTCTTGATACTTATTGTCTTGTTTTATTCAGTAAAAAAGGCATTCTTTCAAACCTTTCTTAGCGGATTCAAAGCCATACTATAAATAATTTGAAACATGTACATTGAGTTATAGGACCCGCGAAACTGAAGAAAACTTTTATTTAGCAGGACAGGCAACGTTGATCAGAAAGACCCCTCATTGACATAATTAAAATTAGATCAAAGCAATTTTCTACAGTACAAGCCGATAGTCGGTCGATTGATTGCCAATTAGTGTTTAATTGATTAATGTATACAACAGGTGATTAACTTTAGTACTCATTCAAATTGACAATGTTTTCTGAAGAAAAAAAACAAGCCAGAAAGGTTTCATTGAAAGGCGAAAAGACCTACGTTGCAGGTCCCCGTACAACATTAAACGAATGGTGGCTATACATTATCAATTACAATCACTTTTTTCTCTGTTGCCGTTTTTGCCATGTCTTTGGACTTTTGTGGTCATCTCTTCCCTTGTTCTTTTCGGTATTCTACTGCCGTTGTTGCTACAATGACCCGAGTACTCGAGTACTCGCGAGTATTTGTACCGAGTACTCGAGTATTCAATTCGAGACATTTTGCCATCCCTAATTTATAATAATGATCACGTCACTGGGTCCACGGTCATTAGTGCGACGGTCATTAGTCCGACAATCATAAGTCCGACGCTAAATAGTCTGACGGTCATTAGTCTAGCATTTAACATATTTTATTTGCAAAGACAAATGCAAAAGGGATTGGATACAAGTTATCTGAACATTAGGTACGTCCTTTCCCTGTCTAGCAGTCATTAGTCCAACAGCACACCAAACCTCAAATATCGTATTAAACACTAAAGACAACAACAAAAGAAATAGAAAAAAAAACAATGGCTACCCAAATATGACGTCAGAAAATGACTATGCATTGTTCGATGAAAGTCTTTTTCTCGATATCCTATGGAAAAAAACACTCAAGAAAAATCCAATGAAACAAACCTTGCTTTAAGCCGATGAAACTTGTAGGCACTTTGTGAAAACAATATTTACCCCTGTCTCTAATGGATCGGCAAAAAAAAATCAAACAGTCGAAAACATGCCGCAAAGACCAAACAAAATGCACCTTATCTTCTGTCTAGAGGTCAACACAATAAGCAACTAACATAAACGCAACACACAGGGAAATTTCTTGGGAAGACCTGCACTCATCCAAAACTAGGCCAATAAAAGAGAATGTTTGTAAGTCGTTACAGAAATACGCACTAAGACAAATTAATTAGCCTTACAAAACGAGAATAGTCAAACACATTAGTTACAAATATATCTATTCCCTTTATTTCTAAGACTGTGGGTATTTTCAGGTCCATCCTTTTCAGTTCTGGTTTTGTGTCTTCAAACACTGATACACATCTGATCTTCATATGATTTTAGGGCTACTACCGCTTTATAAATTTTCGAGAAAAATAGATTTCAAATAGAAAAACAGCCTTGCCATACTAAGTAAACCAGAAATTACAGGTTGTTCTGCACATTCTTTCACACTACTTGTTCATTTCTACTATTTTTATGCCCGCCCACGAATGTGCAAGGGGCATATAGTGTTACCCTTGTCCGTCCTTCCGTCCGTACGTCCGGTCAAGTTTTGCGTTAAGGTATATTTCTCGGAAACTGTAAGGTATAGAACAATTATAGTAGGCCGGTAGGTAGATCCTCGATAGTACTACAGAGTTCACTAGGCAGTTTGACTCTTTGACCTACATTTCATGGTTGAGTGACTCTAATTAAGTTTTACATGTAAGTCCGTTTCTCAACAACTACACTTTATAAGACAATGTTTCATCAAATTAATTGTCTTGATGAGTACTACGCAATTCATTAACAATTAGGTGGCTTTGACCTACATTTTACGCTTCAGTGGCTTTGGTTAAGTTTTGCGTTAAGGTCCATTTCTCAACTACTACACATTATAAGACAATGATGTTTCATCAAATTAACTGTCTTGTTGAGTATTACACAAATCACTGACCATTAGGTGGCTTTGACCTATATTTTACGCTTCAGTGACTTTGGTTAAGTTTTGCGTAAAGGTCCATTTCTCAACTACTACATATTATAAGACAATGATGTTTCATCAAATTAATTGTCTTGATGAGTACTAAACAAATCACTGGCTTTGACCTATATTTTACGCTTCAGTGACTTTGGTTAACTTTTGCATTTAAGACTGTTTCTCAATGACTAAGTATTGTAGCATCATGATAGTAACATTCATCTATAGGAGAACTACCTGTTTCACGAAGCATTGGGTATTCATGACCTACATTTTATGCTTGAATGACTTTGTTAAATTTTTGGGTTTAGGTCCACTTCTAAGAAACAATACACAATATTCCATCACTGACAGGGGATTTATTTCATGCCCAATTGACTTAGGTTATCTTTTGCGATAAATTTACTGGCGGGGCATCCGTGTCTTACAGACACAATCTCTAGTTTCAATAGAGGTCACATGTATGATAGCTAATTTTATATTTTCCCTTCTTAATAAAAAAAAATGTTTCAAATTCCTTGTTATGACCATTTGAAGTGCTCTCAAAATGCACCACTTTCCGTCTCTGAAAAAAAATCTTTTGACTATTCCCCAGACACCTATCGTCTCACTCTTGAAACCCAAATCCCCTTGACAGCTCTGCTACCGTACGTCCCAGGAAACAATGTCCATTCTCTATTAGAAACAAAAAAACTTTCTTAAACAAATCGATGACTGAGGTGATTACGTGTTTATCTTCCCTGAAATATTTCCGGTCCACGGATACTCTTTTCGCTCTTTCAATCAAGTCGTACTCTGTATCTATCACATCATATAACGGTAGCATTCCCCACTGTGCTAAAGATAAGCTGACACCCGTTTCTCTTATTTGGATGCACTCTCTTTATTCCATTCTATTCTGTCAGCACTGTATATTTTTTCTCCTAACCACAGGGACTTGCTCTCGGCATAGAAAAACATTGGTCTCGGAGAAAAACACGTGCGAATCGTACTAATAGGGAAATACAATGCCTGATACCCCACTTGCTTCATTTTCAACGATAACAGCAGGTATATTGACGATATCCTTACTATTGACAATCCCCAATTTATAGATTATGTAGCCATCATTTACCTAAAAGAAAGCTAACAATGATTCCAAGTACTGCCCTTTTCTGGATCATCATACGGGGTCTACATTTCTCAACTAGTACGATTCGCACGTGTTTGTTCTACTCTTGACGATTTTGATGAACGTAACCTTACTATCACAGCCAAACTTTTATTTTCTCATTTGTGTTATTCTTTAATTCTATTCTTAAAACACATGATTTCTTTATACAAATATGTACATGTAGTGGTATCACGTTACTACAATAGTATAAGTTTCATTATTTTCACCGGCGTGCGCGGTCCCGGCTTATGAACAGGCCCGCAGCATCCTCTGAGCTTGGAGTATGAGTCTTCCTAACAGAGGATCCCGAGGGAACCCCGGGATAGAGAAATAGGACCTAGTATCTCCGGCTTCCGGGGTGTGACCCCTCCTAAACGGACCCACCTATCCGCCCATTCCTTCAATTCACGAAGGTCACTGTTAATTTCTAATTCTAGAGAATCATAATTTTGCCCCGAGTAAGCAAGAGAAGTATCATCGGCAAACAAGCGTGCTAAATTATTTGAATTATCTGCAATATCATTTATATATAATAAGAAAAGTAACGGTCCCAACACTGAACCTTGTGGTTCTCCCGCTTTTACCTCATTTTGTTCACTACACTCATTATTTATAAAAACGTATTGTCTTCTATTACTAATATAGCCAATGGTCCACCTCAGCAAGTCACCAGAGATCCCATACGAGGGTAACTTTGATATCAAAACAGCATCCCATACCCTATCAAAGGCTTTCGATATGTCACAAAATATTAAGACTGTTGACAATCTATCACCAAGATTTTTACATACATGTATCTGATGATACATTTCTAGTAACTAAACCACTATGGAGTGTCCACGAAGAAAGCCAGATTGATCACAACATAAAAGAGAATTTTCAACAATATAATTATAAATGTATTTGTATACAGCTTGTTCCATAACTTTACCAATACAACTCAAAAGAGATATTGGTCTATAGTTCGACGGAATGCTCTTATTTTCTTTTTTGAATAGAGGCATTACTCTAACAATTTTCCATTTGGATGGAAATTTGCACTTACGCAATGAAAAAATAAAAGAATTGATAATGGCTGGCTATTGCTTTTAACATTTGACGGCTAATAGCATCATCTCCACAAGCTTTCCCAGTTTTAAGGTTAAGCAGTAGATCCTTAACATCTTGTTCTTTGATCACTATGTTGTGTAAAACTGAAACCGATTTTAGTGGCATATCTGGGTGTGTGTGATTACTATCGTTAATCGAGGAAATGGAACAAAAATACTTGTTCAGGAGTTCAGCCTTTGCTTTTTCCTCGTGAACAAGTAAATTTGTTTCTGGATCCAGTAACGCAAGTATTGTATAATTAGTACAATTGCCTTTCATTAGTTTCCTTACTAATGACCAGTACGACCTTGTATCATTTTTACAAAGAGAATCAATAAATTCATTAGCACTTAAGAAAAATTGCTCACGTGCAAATTTAATCATATTATTTACCTTATTACGTTGTGATTTATATTTTAAAAGTGATACATCAGACTGTTTATTCCTGGCTATTTTATGTAGTCGGTCGCGATGTCGTATTTCCCTCCTAATGTCCTGATTAAATCAAGGTTTATCTTCTTTTCGAATGCGAACTAACTTTGACGGTATATGCCTGGTAATCATCTCAAGATACTTGTTTGTGAAATTTTCAGACTTCAAATTAATGTCTTCAAATTCATTTAAAAACTGTTCCCAATTAAATTTTCTGATTTCATCATTAAGAGATACATAGTCTGCTTGTCTATAAAGTCATACTTTTCGTATAAATGATTTATTTAGGTTATGTGGCAGTTTTATATGGACAAGAGTGGCGTCATGATCACTTATACTTCCCTCAATCTGAATAACTTAAGAATCAATCAATATTTCAGCATTTGATAGAAGTACTGGATCTAACAATGCTCCCATTCTCGTGGGTTCATATATTACATTTTGTAAATCAAATAAGCTAATAATGTCGTGTAATCTGCTATTGGAAATCGATAACAAATCGACGTTAAGATCACCAGTAACAACCATATTACTAGTATAATTAAAAGCTTGCTCTATCGAATATTCTAAATTATCCCAAAAGACAGCCGAAGTATCAGGTGGTCTTTAAACTACACATACTAACAATTTAAAATCTTGACATAATACTTCTAACCAAATAAGTTCTCCATCTTGGAAAACAAGACCGTCTCGCTGTTTAATACTGATATCTTGCGATGAATACACCAATACCCCTCCACCAAAATAATTTCTATCTTTACGTATAACATTTTCAGAAAACCCTCGATCAAGATTTCTGCATCGGCTATATTCTCATCAAGATGACTTTCAGACACACAAATTAATGAGGACTCGAAAGCAATATTTTCGGTGAGTAGTTAACTATGGGATAAAGTCGTAGGTTTTCAAAAATCGTTTTT
>MJUU01062372.1:15364-31113 GCA_002080025.1 Modiolus philippinarum
CCATTCTATTACAAGATTCTATTTTATTTCTGCATTTACATTTTTTATTACAATTATCATGTCAACGTATTTATGTTCCGCCTAACAGGAGTTCCTGTGGAAACATTGACATAATATTTCTTCCTTTATAACAATTGTTATATAAGGTTTATTCCGTAGGGAACAAATACTGTAATATTTGTTCCATCAGAAAAGATACTCTACAATATTCTATCCTTTTCGAACAAATGTTACGATGGATTTTCTGTTTTGTGACAGTCATTCATAAAAAAGCAGGGATACGTGGAAGCTTGGTGGTATTATATACAAAACATGCTATATTGTTAAAAGAACTATTATTGCACAGTTGTAGATGTTAAGTAAGATTTCGGGAGTTCGACCCTCCAAAAAAAAAAATACAAAAAAAAAATACAAAAAAAACAAAAAACAAAAAACAAAAAACCAAAACAAAACAAAAACCAAAACAAAACAAAACAAAAACAAAATTACACAAAAGCAATTTGACTGAAATTGTGGTAAACCTACAAAAGCACAAGTTTATTTTTTTTCTTTTGAGTTAGTCGTTTCTACTCGACTATTTCCGCTTTAACTACAGCGGGAATAGCCGAGCGCTTACGATTTTGAAAAATAATAAATAAAAAAAAATTAAATATTGTTTGAAACTAAAAATAACTTATTCATTTTAATCATTTTCTTCTACAGGAAGTCGCTTGCTTATGAATCAGAATTCAGAAATACTGGACAATCAACCAGTAGCCTTTTACTCCTACATGAACCATTTTGAAAAGAACCCTAGCGAACACCATACTTTGATTTTTGAGACGGTTAAAACCAACATCGGAAATGGATACAATTCTTATACCGGATCATTCACCGCACCCAGCGACGGAGTTTACGTCTTCTCGTATACAATTTCGATGGGATGTCAGAGCGCAGGTTCCTTTGAAATAATTAAAAACAGTGAAATACTTGGTTCTGTATTTCCTGATGCTGTTCACGAATGCCTTCGATTCTTTTCGTCAGAGACAGTAGTGACCTCTGCTGTTAAAGGAGATACATTTTTCATTAGGACAGGGTCCACAACTCATCCGCAGGGTAATCTCCATAGTGATGAAAAGGGGAGAACATCGTTTACGGGATTTAAATTATCTGCATGAAATTAAAACTACGGCAAATCAGTTATATTTTGTGTAATATTATTATTTTTTTGTATTTGTTTTTTGTATTTGTTTTATTTTCTTTGTCTGTTTTGTTATTTTCTTAATCTTCGGTTTCTACTGTCCAGATCATGGAAATCGGAAATGTGTTCCAATGTGAACAGTGGGAATAGATCGAAACCTAATCAAATTGCTGTTTCTAAAAACCAGCCTATCGATTGCAATACCACACAACCAAGTGAAAAAATTGAAAGTTTTTTCAAACCGATCGAATAGATATCGGCCCAAAAAGAAAGGATCTTCGTTTGAATCGACCACATTCTGATTGAGTATGAACTTGTAACACTATTAATAGTGTCTTTTATCTTTATATATCAACTGTAATGATAAATTGCAGAACTTAAATTTCCAGTAGCTTCAGTAATTAGTCGTTCATTACCAGTGGGTCGATGCTTCTGTCGTGGGACTGTTCCATGTCTCCTATGGTATTCACCAATCCAGTAGTCAGTACATCTTGGCTGGTCAGTAAACTAATAGACGTTCTTCCAAAAGTCAAATTCCGGAACGGTCCGGCTATTAGAATAGCGGGTCAAAGAGGTCAAACTGGGTAAAAATGGCGACCCTTTATATGGGGCAAAGGGAATAAATCATTCAATCAACATATGCAAAGTGTTTATGATCGGAAAAAAGATGAACATTTCATAAATCAACATTTTACCCCAGACGGGTAATTTCCAACCAATTTATTTAAGGTCAAGAAATCCTAGATTACGCTCAACTGACGTTGGAAACCAGTTTCCAGTAGATTTTGGGTAAGATGTCGACAATAACCAAAAAATTCAAAAGTGGAATATCATTGGAAACTTGTTAGAACTAAGTTTGAATCTAAAGAGGAGGGGAAGGACAGGGGCATCTCCCTCCTTTCTCTCACCCTCTCGCCCGGTCTCTCTTTCATTTTCTTCTCCCCTTCTCATTCTCTCTCCTTTCTCCCACCGCCTTTCTCCTGCCCTCTCCCCTGTTTTCCGCCCATTTCGCCCTTTTCCCGCCCCATTTCGCCATTCTCCCGTCCCTTTTATCCTTTCTCCAACCCCTTTCTCCTCATGTGCTTTTGGCGCAGCAGTTTATACAACTTATTCTACAACTACGACTCTCAATAAAAAAAGTAATTTCTGATCTGTTACATCAATATGAAAAACCCAGACTCACATTTTTAGTAGCAGGAAAAGGGGAAAAAATGTTTGGAGAGAACCACACTAAGTCAAACAAGAATTACACCGAGAATGATGTAATCAAAATGTTGGAAGTTTGATTGAGATCTTAGAATAGAATTTACAGACAGCGTTTTCAACAGACATTAAGAATTGAATGCGTATTGACTATTCGCCGCTTTAACTGACCGCAGCCGGGTTTTCTTATTTCTTCTCATTTTTTGTCTATAGGTTTCATGTAAGCACTGTCTGTATCCAATGCAAAATACTAGAAATCATTCAGGTCCACGAAGGCATCAAAGAAATTGTACTTAACTTTTGACATTTATCAATCTTCATGCGGGTAGACGAAAAATCCAATTTGTGAAGGGAGATCCAGTTTGATGGTATTCTTATCAATCTTCATTTAGAACGTATTCTCGTTCAGTTGATTACATTGTCGAAAAGATGTCGGCTGATTTGCTGTTCGTGACAATAAACGACATCAATATGACGTTCTTTATTGGTGAAGGTCTTTGCATATGACGAATTATAGAATAATTTCTAGGTCACGGCTACAATTTTCATTTGATGTTCTTCATCACCAGCTCACGGCTTCATAAATAGACTTTTCCGACATAATCATCTTTCCAAGTCAAGTGTTTGAGGTCCATATCCTTCCCCACAAACCCTTGACAGATTTGGCTATTATTTTCTTGGCCGCTACTCTACACGAGAAGCAAATTGATGAGCCAATAATATTACTAAAAATGGTATAAATGGATTATGGTTGCATTTGATCAAGAGGAGTAGCTCACGAAATATAAATGACGTCTGTCCCAATCTAAATGGCCCATTAAGTCGCTTCTCGTGTACAGAAGCAGCCCAGGGAATATAAGCTAAATCTGTCAAGGGTTTGTGAGGAGGTACGTGAATCACAAACACTTGACTTGGGAAGATGGACATGGTAAACTTGCCATCACAAGGTCTTTGTCTGTTATTTACAAATGCTCTTACTTCTGCCTGTTTATTGTTTCGTTGTTGCCATTCACATTTCCATATGTGTTTTACAGCACAACCATTCTCCATCAAGAACTATATTTTCCGAGTCTTCTGGTACAATTGTTCACGTGCTCATTCTGCTTGTTTATAAGATAATTTCATGTCCATGCCAGAAAAAAATTCCCTAGAACTCGTACACCGTGTTGGTCTCCTTCATGTAACTATCCACATCCATCTCCTCCCAATAAGCTTCTCTGGTATTGTTCTTCTGGTGTCTGATGTAGAACCCTGTCTTCTGATTTTTGCATTACAACCAATCGATGGCTATTCGGTCATAAAGTCTAGGTGTCTCTTTACGAAACTGAGTTTCACTCTTCCGACGTACAAAGTAACCATTTGGCATCTCCCTCATAATACACCACAGATAGAGGGCAATGGCATCATAACAGATGATCTTCTTACAAGTCTTCGGATCCTCGGTCTGTGGGTCCAATGGTGGTGACGTTTTTTTACATGATGGTATCAATGAAACACGATACTTGGTCTTTCCACGATGTTGTTCTTGAAGAGTTGGCACAGGTCTCCGTTCTTTTCATCGGAGACTGTTAATAAGTAACTCTTCAAGTCCTGGAATATCTACATCAGGGTGAGTTCTGGTATGCTGATCCCATCTTTAAAAATATCGACTTTCAGTGACTGATATACTGGGACCCAATAATACTGAATGGCTTCTTACATCTTTATTGTTGTACCATACCAGGAACTCGTTCATGCTGGTAATGTATTGTTCGCGCTCTCTGAGATCTAGTTCACCTCAAGTTAAGCCAAGGACTTCATCTGTCGTATGGAAAAAATCCGTGCACCCATACACTTTCGGGAATTAACTCTGAATCCAGAATGAAGCCAGGAGCCAGTTATTTCGTTATATCCTGAATTTAATGTCTCTGTATTCACTCACATGAAGTTGTTTCTTTTTACCATGTTCCAGGTGTCCAGGCTCTTCACCAACTTAGTAAAAAAAAAAGTCCAGCTTCATTGCGTTGACATCGTTTAGCCCATAGTTGAAGTCAACTACTGGCAGCTCTGTCAGGTGTCGATCATGCTTTTGTCATACATGTGATAATTGATTAATGCACTCAATTTTTTCGTGCCAACATTTTTGTTCGTTTTGGCATCACTATTTATCAACAGGTCATAGGTATTCTCTTGAGTCATTTGACGAATACAATTATCTCAATTATTTGAGCATTGTGATATTGTAAAGTATGATGCCATTCTATTTGTGAAAGTATTCGGTCAATATACATCAGGATCACATTATGTAGCTGTTCAGATTTGGAAAAAGGGAGTGCACTGCTTAAAGCCAAGGTAAGATATGTAGTATCTATCCCAAGGGAAAAGGTGAGATAAGCTAAGATATCTGTCCATCCCGAGGCTTGCCGAGGGATGGACAAAAGATATCTTAGCCTGAGGGTTTGAGATCAGCCTATCTCACCTTTTCAAGAGGGTTTGATACTTTTTCTCGCCTTAAAACTCTAAAATTACTCGCAAAACCATGACCAGTTCCGACTTTCACAAAGAAATATCAAAAACATTCCCGGGGAAAAATATGACGTCACAATTGGTATACGTTTACTGAAGCTGGACACCAACTTCGTTTTCAACGATTGGCGCGCAAATTTAAATCTCTGTTTAAATATAAATCGCATATCTTGCTATTCATGATAAATTGCTGGTTGAAAGGTACATATTTATTCTTCATATAAACAGCAAGATTTATTTAATCAGACAACAATTAATACTGGATAAATCGCATGAACATTCGAAGCGATGGCAGACATCTTGATTTTTTTGCACGTGCTAACGATTGAAGTGAGATAGCCCCCCACAAAGGGGTAAGATAGAAATATCTCACACCCCCAAAATCACGAGATATCTCTATCCTCTAGGCGAGAAATCATTATCTTATTTGTGGTACTGTAATGAATGGCTTTTGATAAGAAATCCTAAATATTCTATGGACACGTTCGATGGATAGTAAAAAAACAGTCCTGTCAAATGCTACGGATGTAGTGGCAACCTGTCGCCATCTTTAACTTACGTTGTCAAGACAACCTCGTGTGATGTTATTTCGCTTGGAAAATATTTTTTCTAAGTGTACATCAAGGTAAAACTATTAATGAAATTAGATTGAAATAAAAATGTTAATCATTGATCATCACTGAAAAACTACATTGCGTAAAATATTGAACAGTTTACAAAATATTTGACTGCGCACACATGACTGCGCGTCCCGGTTGCCCAGATGTTTAAATAACTTTCCGTTTCCGTTTCGACCGACATGTTGTTGAAGAGTTTGCATTTGGTCCAAGGTGTTGACATCCCTACCATTGACGCTCCCTTCGGGAGCGTATAGTCCACGTTTTTATGGAAATGTTTTTAAAAATGTCAGAAACTGATTAAAAATTCAGGAAAGCTGGGACGTTACTTACATTCTTCACGTAATAGGGGATATCGACAAGATACAATGCTTGCATCCGTTGAATTAGCTTCGAGATCTAGTGACCTGAAAATTTTACACGCATACTTGCTTCTCACCGATACTGCCGAATTCTACTGAAATATATTATGATTCTTGACCAAACCCTTCGGAAAGTTTTGAGTTTGATTTTTCTTCCGTAGTGTTTAACCAGCAGACTAGGCTCTTTGAGCTAGCCGACAATTTAGCGGCGAGCACCCATTGACCCATCTTTCAAAATAACTTTTGTCTTTTTCTCTCCTCTCAAGATTGTGGTCATGGAGTTATTACTTTACCTGTATTTGGTTTTCTTCCTATGTTTATTTTACTCTGGCGTTCCTTCCCCCGATTCAACTCGTCCAAATTACTGTCAAGTCGTTCCTGAATCTCCTGGAACACATATTCATATCTGGATAACAGTATCCGATAGGCTTTTTGACTGATCACTGCTAGGTAGCTGAGACATGATTCGACAATCTTTCTGAAATAACCCTCAGAGACGGAGCGCACATCAACGTGTACCAAGGTACATTGGAACAGAATGCCATGCTGAGTAAAGAATGCTGATTGATCCACTCAATCTTGTTGGACGGACTCTTGTCTGTTGGTTCAACATCACCTCGATGTCGTATGTGCCTCTGTAAGGGTATTACCGGTCCTCGATCTTCCAGATCATCAAATACTGATGTCTATGAATGATATACTCCACTTGGATACTTGTATATCACCATTCTATTGTTGGTCTTCTCATGGCTGTGTAACATGCCAGTATGACTCCAAAATCGATTGCATTTGATGCAAAGGTAGCTGTGGTTGTATTAAGACATGTTGGTGATATAGATGAAATCTTGTCGGAACAGGATCAAGTTGATTGTGCTTTTTTAATTGTATTGTAAACTGTAAATTATCTAGCTGCAACATCTCCATCCTCCGTCTGCTGGGGGTGATATACGTATGCGATGATTCTGAAGTCTTTCCACCACCACCAAGTCATCTAGAGAGACATAGAAGAAATCTGTATCAGCCATCTGTCTGTTTTTTAGGTACTGGTTGCGGTATGTTTTTGCTGAACAGCGATCACAACAACACCTCTTTGGACGGCCAAACACAGGAAATAGGTCAATCGGGTTATCCACCAGGGTTTCACAATATTGGCCGTCGAATACTTTTTTGCTTCCCAAAACATATCATTTGAAGATACAATACCTAAAATTAAGAATTTTTAAAAAGATGTAGTATCCCAGTCGTGCAAAACTTAGTCCTTAGCTGACTTGGGTGTTACTTTTTTACCCTTTAGATTATTTTTTGTCTGTGATGTCTCTCACATGTTTGATTTTGGTGTTGAAATTGTTTGATTTGCATCTGCACCGGCATCGAAGACAAAAGTTGTTAAAATTGCCATTTGCCTACAATTCCGGTATCAAGTTGTTTGTTTTTTTACCTGCGGAAATTTGCAGTTAGTCCTCTTCCGTGTATACCATCAATACAAAACAAGAATGATCTAAAGAAAACCAATATACTAATTAACATTAAGAAACAGTATCTCGGCTACCTTAATAAGGAGATGGGTATTAAATCCTATTAATTGCCCCCTTACAATAACTAAATACCGAAATTACTGTGAATTTGGTTTCTGCATATGCGCATTTCGACAACTTATGTCTCTTCAGTGCAGATAAATCTAAACGTTTAGAAGGCCATTTCAATATGACAGGATGAGATTGTCAAAAAGAAAATTCACATTCCTGTTTTTGCATCCTTTGGCATCAAAGTGGATGATGAAGTTAGTCATATTTTTTATGTTTACTGGGTACGTATTCTACAGAAATTCATTGCAGGGTCGTCAAGATACACCACTAAACCCCTTTCTAAGCTCCTTACTACTGTTTTTATGATATTATCTTTTTGCATTAAGAAACCCAATTCAGGGCAAAGCAATACAGAAGTAAAAAAAAAAACGAAAAACAAAAAAAAACCATACAAATAAACATGAACATAACAATGAAAGTATAATATCTGGCCGATGTGAACCTCATGATCTCGCTTCGATAAATCGCTTTGTACAGTATTAAACATAAGAAAAAATTTCAGTTCTAGGGTTGAGTGTTACTTCTGTATTGTTTAGAGAGTCAACTAGTAATAAATCCAATTGGGATATTTATTCTTTTTCGAGTTGATAAAAAAAGATATAGTTTTATCATTGCTTTTACAATGGAGGGAAAAACTGACTTCATCATCTTATTGACCGCAGTGCGAGAGTGCCTTCAAAGTACTTCATGAGATGCATGAATCAGAAATGTATCACAAATTGCAAAAATATCATTGGACAGTCTCAGCCATTGCTATAGATTCAAACTTGGAAAACTATTGGTTATAGAACTTAGAGATTCAAAAAGTAAAACAGTAAATTTTGGTCTGATACAGGAATGTTCTGGACAAAAAATGGAAACGCAAGAAAAAGAAAACTATTTTTTTCGTTAAAAACAAAACTGAGTTAAGAGGAACCCAAAGAAAAATATCCCATCTAAATCCGATTGGAAATAAAATCATACAATAAATACACCGAGAATGATGTAGTCAAGATGTTAGAATTTTAATTGAAATTTTTATCGAATTTACAGGCCGCGTTTCAATTTAATACGAACTCACTTTGCGCCGCTTTGACTTAAGGTAGATCGACACTAATACACGGCGCATTCGATTGAAATCTGTCTGATATTTTTATAAGGCTCGAACTACCTTAACTTTTCCAGTATATTTATATTATAAAGTCTAGCACAGAAAAAAATGTAATTCCTTAAATTTCAACTCCGCTACACAGGCGGTGTACATTCTCTTAACAGTTAATATTTGATACTAAGACGTTTTGTCGAATTTACTTTCACTAGAAACAAGTTAACAATGTTTTGTTTTATAGAACTAAAGGTTTCTAGCAATTTGGATCTTTCGAGTTACTTTTCTTTTCACATTAGAAGTCACCTCAATATATGAAAACCTCCATAATGATCGAATGCGTGAACCAGAACTTACTTTAAATAAATCAACTAGCAGCAATGATCATACTCCTTTTCTTGATTTTGATATATCAATAAATCAAGGAAAGTTAAATACTTAAGTTTACGATAAAAGGGATGATTTCTCCTTCCCTAAAGTCAATTTTCTCGATCTCGACGGCGATGTTCCGTTAGCCCCTTCTTACGGGGTCTACATCTCACAACTTGTTCGATATGCACGAGTATGTAGTGATGTTTCTGACTTCAACGACCGAAATCTTTGTCTCACTGAAAAACTTCTTCATCAAGGGTTTAGATATCATAAATCGATAAAAAAAAAATTCTCAAAATTTTATTATAGATACATTGACTTATTAAGAAAATTTGGTTCTACATGCAGGGCTCTTATACAACAGGGCATTTCACATCCAAATATCTATGACAAAATCATTTACAAAGCGCATAAATTCAAATATTGTCCTTCCAAACTTATTCATCCGTTGAATAAACATAGTCATAAAGGATATAAATACAGCATTGTTGTTAAATCTTTACTTCTGGTTTTTGTTGGCAAAAATATTGATCATCTCCTGCATGCTTTATACCATAACTAAATTTAAACATTTTTTCATATTGGCAGTATTTGGCATTGCACAATATCATGTTCTTCTTTCATAATTGATGATGTTGTTATACCAAATCTATTTAGAAATATTTCAATTGAAGTTTTTGAAATTTTTTGTTTAATTGGTTTTGCTTTAAATTGTTATAACAAAGTTTTTGATATTCTTGCTGGTGATATACACCTTACAGGCCCTTTAAGTTATTCGTTTTCTTATTGATTTTTACCATAATTATTCTTAGTTCTTGTATTCCAAATGTTCGGACTTTATATGCAATTAAGAGGCACAAGTCGTCGAAATGACAACCAGAAAAAACTACAATTCATTTCAATTTTGGTGTTTTATTATTAATATGTATCCAATATGATTAGATTAATGCAAGCGTAAAAGGGTCTATAAGCACCTGCTTGTATTTCAAAAACATTGAGTCATAAGATCTCCGAGCCAGAATTATCATTGTGGCTATTTACTGGTTTGTACTCAACTTTAAGATAAAATCCAGAATTTATGACGTCATTATTTACGTCGCAATGACATCAATGATTGTTATTCGGTTAAAGATAAGTGATTATGGCATTGAATGGAGTATATCTGTTGCAGTGAACTTGTAAAATCAGGGAATTTGTAAAATAACTGAAAATTCAGGGATTTTTTAAAATCACTAAATTGGTCAGTGGGTTTGTAAAATCCCTAATTAAAACCAGGGATTTTACAAAATCACTGAAAAAAATCAATCATTATTTTAGTGCTTCCCTGGTTATGTTTAGGAAATTTGTAAAAAGAATTTTCAGATATTTTATAGCAAATAAAATGTTTTATATATCTAACAACTTAAGGTAAATCTAGCAAATATTCTTACTTTAGATAAAAACATTAAAAAAATCAACTTTTCGAGATCCCTTCATTCCCGGAATGACGTTACATCTTTTATGACGTTCCTGGCGTTTTCAGGTTCACTCACATTTCCGGTTTATTGCATTTCCAACACACACAACGTCAATGCGTCTCAGAAAGCCTACCTAATTTGTTACAAAATGAATTTTACTTTTCCCGTGAAGATGAGTATTTGTTCTGAATGACGGGATTTTTATTTGCACTTTTTTAAAAGATTTTTTCCCCAGTTCAATCGACGCAAATGCCACGAAATTGAAGTTCCCTTCCAAACATAAAAATCTTGTGTTATCCTGCAGACAGTGCAGTCATGTTACTGCGGTTCTTAAATTCAAGCTTCATAATAAAAAAGAATGAAAAAATACGACTTTTTACAACATTATATAAGATATTGTTATTTACAACAAGTACGAAGCGGAAGACGTCAAGCACCGCAACGTCACTATTATCACGTGACAAACTGCTTAAATAAGTATGTTGTCCCGTAGTAGATCTTTATCTCGAAAACGACGTGTTCGATGCAGTATGGCTCTGGAACCAATGTTACGAAACGATGAGTCTTTTTTTCTTGAAGCTAAAAGTATGAAAACAAATATTAAGCTATCAACATATTACTTCAGAATTAAACATGCAACTCATGTTATTAAAGGTGTTTTCCAAGGGGAAATACCTTTCTTGTTTTTGTAAAATCAGATAGTTTTCTTCTTTTTAAAGCGGTGGCTTAATGGAAAGAGGTACAGCGATGAAATTTGACAGAGTTGCACATGCAGAGTTGTTGATTCTTGTTGATAGATGTGTTTTTAACCGTCTTGGATCACCACGTTATAATGGGAGGGAGTTATTTGTGGAAACACCCCTATATATATATATATAATTTGTTTTTGTAAAATAATTCGTAAAGCGTAAGCGAAGTAATGAAGTGTAATGGACAAAAAAATCTTTGGGTGTTGATGGATATTTAGGACATAAAGTGTTAATCCTCAAATGAACCATTTTTTAAGTTTTCTTACATTTAATGTTAGCTTTTGATATGTAAATAGAATTAGAAATGTCTGATTCATAAGTTAATTTATCAATTCTGTAATTCTGTTACAGTAGCAGTATCATATTTGTCATGATGACACTACTTGATATTTTCGTTACTAATGGCTGTCAATTCTAATTATTAACAAATTTATATTTGTGAAATGTTTATCATAGGTGATAGATAATTAGATGACATTTTAATAAAATGTTTCAGCAATCTTATCTAAATATGTAACATAATCAGTATCAAAGCAACATTAGTAATTTTAGTACGAAATAAAGGGCTATGCTACGCCGAGCGCAGCATGAAACGAAAGCAGCATGTCGACCACTGCAATTTGAACACGTGTAATTTAAATGAGTGTGGACATACTAAACAGCTTGACACAATAATTAGATGGACATAATAAAGGGCTTGACCCAGTAATTTGCTGGACACAAACTATGGAAAATAAAAATTAAATTAGCCCTTTTGATTCCTTATATAGATCAGAAATTATAAGAGGTATGTCGAAGTAGACATCTTAAACCTTACTATAAGAGGAATCCGGAGATACCAATCCCATTATAGTCCAATATTTTTTTTTACATATTTTCGTAAAACTATTTTGAACCCTTTTCCCCTTAACAGTGCGGAAAGGGTAAGAGCTATGGTAAATCTTTTGTCATACAACCAAAAGCTTACAACAAGAGGAATCCAAAGAAAAAATCTCATTGAAATGTGATCAAAATAAAAATTTCACATATCTAGAAAAATTACGATTTTTGACCACTTTGACCCCTTATAAGAGCTACAACAAATCCATTGTTTAACTACTAAAAGCTTATATCAAGAGGAATCCAAAGAAAAAAATCCAATCGAAATCTGATCAAAAATGAAATTTCACATTATTCAAAAAATGCAATCATGGCCCCTTTGACCCCTACACCAAATACGTTGAATATTGCCGTGAGCATATATCAAGAGATTAAAAAAAACAACAAAATACTCCCATCAAAATCCGGTGAAAAATGAAAATTTTAGATAATCTGTAAATTTTCAATTTGGCCACATTCGGCCCTCATATTTGGGAAAAGAAACAAGTTACCAAAAACCTGGAATAGTTGAGCGCTGTCTTAATTTTTCATAAGGAGTCCAATGGAAACCACATCAGAATTGGACAAAAAATACAAACATTTTTTTAGATTTGCCCAAATTTATCTCGAGAACTGTACATACTACGTTAAAGATTCTAGGGTCGATAATGTAAAAAAAACAATTTTTCTCCTTTTTTCGCCCTTTATTGTAAAACGGGCGGGGCCAAAAATCTATAATCGAAATCTTAGTTTACGCATGTGCCAAGAAACATCATACTAAAATTTGATAATAATCCGTCTACTATAACCAATGCTGCCCAAAAAACGCCGACACCAACGCCATACCATTAAACGACCGCAAAAAAAAAGAGAATTTAAATATTACTTTCTTTTGATACTTGGTACCATTTATCAGCCTTGTCAGGTTTTGATCAGACTGACCCTGTGAATCCGATCTGTTTTCAGAAACAGAATTGTATTAGAAATTGTAAGCAGCTCTACAGCTGTTACAGATAGCTAATTAAATGTGACAAAGAAAACGTGTATCTCTTTTCATTTCTCACTTTGGGTCCAAAATAATAAGACCAACTGTTATGGGTTGATAGACCAAAAACACATTTTTTGTGAATGATGTAGGGGTTATATTAATAGCTTTCTTTGCAGATAAAGAGGACTTTCCATTAAAAAGGGTATTAAGTAGGACTTGACCTTTGAATGAGGTTAATGTCAAAGTCAAAGAAAACGACTGTACCTGACGTTTAAATTATCAAAAATAGATACATATGAAGCTTAGAATGTTTGTTTAAAGTTTTATAAAAATAAAAAAAGAATAAGCCAGTTTGTTAGGACAATCAATAATGAGAACATAATGACGCAACTTTGGAAAATATCTATCAATTGTTCTTGGAACAATTGACATTCTAGTCTTGTACGGAAATTTGTACAAGGGTCATCTCGTACTGTACACCACGGTTAAGTCCATAAAAAATATCGTAGATGTTCCGATTTTTTTCAAGCCTTTGAAATCTCATTAATAAAGACGAATCCATGAAAATTTCTGGTTGATTTTAGCCTTCCTGAACTTACTTCTGTATTACGTTTAGTAATGTCTAAATCAGGTTTTTATTATTTAAGTTAAGAACAAATAAAACAGGTGAATAACAAACTTTTCATTTCTCTATAGACTGATTATCCCAGGTTTTCGAATTGCGTTTGTTATGTAAATTGTTAAATATTTTGTTATTTTGGTCCTAATCTACAAGAAAGTTAAATTTTGACGTCAGAATTTCTTTACACAAGGAATAGTCATAATAAATTTGAACTGTTTTACATTCTTTATTTTTTGAAACCATAGGTTAGAATATTGCCTAAATAAACAATTTAACTGCACATCATTCTGAGTTTGATTGTGCAAACTCCCTAACGACAATTTTAGGGATTTGACAAAGTCCCTGACAGTTTCTGTGATTTTATAAAAATCACTAAAATGGTCAGTGGTTTTACAAAATCACTAATTATTTCAGGGATTTTACAATTTCACTGTAACATATCAACAACAAATTTTATTTCATAAAATAAAACAATGCTGATTTACGAATCTACATTAAATAAATGCTTTATTCTCAACACAGTGAAAATATATGTAAATTTAAACTAATTATTTTATTAGTTGCTATAGCAGATTACGAATAACTCCGTATATATTTACTCCAAATTAAAGTCAAGTGAATAGGTGTCACAATGGCAGATGTCATGGTTTACTTCAGTTTGTTGATGTTTCTTCGTATTCATTTAATAAGGGACTTTCGAGATAGGACTTTTCGTGTAATTGAAGGCGGAAAAGATTTTCTCAAACTAGCAGTAAGAAGGATAGCTGGATTCCTGACCCATTGATATATACTGTCTAAATACATATTATTTATGAAATTGAAGTGTACTAAGTTGTCCTACATGAGAATTTTTAACTTAATTTTAATTCTCGAAAAACAATTAATATAAAATGCTACAAATAAATTTAATATAATTAACCCTTAGTTCAACATTGTTAAATGATTAGTAATTCCCTTTCAAAGTATTGATGTCAGGCATGGGGTAATGCCAATGTGTAATGGTAATGCATTGCAATGCATTACATATTTTCAAGTAAATCAGTGTAATGTGTAATGCACCAATTTTTGCATTACATGTAATGGTAATTCAATGCATGGCTATCACAAAATGTGCGTAATTCATGCATTACAGTGCATCACATCGCATCACTATTTCCTTTCTGTATACAGAAGGACGATCAACAGAAAAAATGATATAAGATAAGAATTTATACTTGTAGACAATGTCATGATAATTTATACATTTCCATCCATCATCAGAAAATGATAAAACTGTAGCACAGTTATACATTATGAACAGCACATCTAAATGTTTGGCAATTCTTTTGGTCCACAAGCCTTTATGTTTCATGGCCACTAAAATTCCCCCTTTTTATTATCCAAAAAGACTAATCATTTGTATCTGTAAATTTTATCTGCAGAAACAACCATGTAGGTGTGTGCCTTGATTCACAACCAAGAAAATAATATTTAGTGAAGCCATACACTATGCAATGATTTAAGATTTGACTACCGATTTTGACATTTTCCCCAGATTGACTTACTTACAGTGTAACGGGCGCTGTTAACAGAGCAGGACATGCTTACCCTTCCAGAGCACCTGATGTCCATCTGAGTTTCAAAAGAGTTCACACTGTGAGTGGCTTGTTTGTGCAAAACGAAGAAAAGGGTTAAAGGGCCGTGCAAAACAAAGAAAATGGCCATTTTCTTTGTTTTGCGCGGGTCTTTGAAGACAGCAGTGTCGACGGTTTAGGCCCATCCCTACCTCTATCTTTTATTTTTTGATTATAATTTTTATCCCCGCACTTTCGAAGAAAGTTAGGGGATAATGTTATACCCTCCGTCTGTCCGTCCGTCCGTCTGTCCGTCCGTCCGTCCGTCACACTTTTCTTGTGACTCAAACTCCTCCTACATTTTTGGATTTAGGGATTTAATTTTGTTGTAGAATTGTTGCATATAGTCTGCAGATGCGCAATAAGCTTTCGGATTTTCGATATTGGTCTTGGTGCAAACAAGAGGCCCCATGATGTCAATTTTTACACATGTGGCATGTGACACAAACTCCTCCTACATTTATGGATTTAGGGATTTAATTTTGTTATAGCATTGTTGCATATAGTCTGTAGATGCGCAATAAGCTTTCGGATTTTTGATATTGGTCTTGGT
>MJUU01062372.1:32454-56897 GCA_002080025.1 Modiolus philippinarum
CACAGTACTCTTCATTTTATTTATCACAAACGTCATCTGATAGAGTGCTTTTTTGTCCGAAATTTGCTTTTTTTCTGAAAATTTTAGTCATCGACAAAGCTAAAAATTACATTGTGATACACAAAACAAGACGGAAAACAATATGTGTTAGTTTATCCCAAAGACGACACAAAAACGTTATACCAGTATATTAATTTCCCTCCAATTCAGCTCGATATTGGAAGGACTCGGGTGCCTGAATGACAGAAATATACATCTCCAAAGCAACCAGAGAAGTTATATAAATATTTTAATATCCATGCAAATAAGCTCAATAAAGAGACGATTCAAGAAATAGTAATCATGGATGACGGACTTATACATAAAAAATGCAAGTCAATTGTAAGTTTGTCGACGATGAGTAAAAAAGATGGATGTGATGTTGTTCAACATTTAATAATGAATTCGGGTCGAACAGTTGCTCACATTGAAGTATGAGCAAAGCATATTGTTAAAGGCCTCATGGTAACTTCAAGATGAAGAACAATAACAAAAGCGTTTTTCTATTGCTTGATTTTACTATATATCTGTACATGTACTTTTTCTCATGTGTATCTACTCCATATCCTTTCATTGTTTACATAATTTTTGTAGACAATATTGTTTTTAAAAAGGTTTATTCTTGACCTGTGAACCTCCTTATCTACTGCCTACCAGTAGGACATGTTCTGTACATTTGCCGCTGATAGATGCTGTCAGTCTGTTGAATTCTGGGATATTTCCCGAAAAAGTTTGTCTGGGTGTGTTCCGAGTAGATATAAAATAAAAGCAAGATGATGACTGGTCTGAAACAGAACAACAGTAGTCTTACAGGGTAATGTTTTCACAACTTTATTGTGATAAGCTTTATGATTGTCGTTTTTTTTTAGGATTTAAGCAAAACCAAAGCACTCTATAAAAGAAATATACCTATTTATTTAGGAAAAAAAGGAAAAAGTAATGAGTACGGAAGTTTTTTTTTTTATTCTTAACAAGCATAGTGTTTCATAACAGTATTTTTGATAGACGGCGTATGTCTTTTTTGTGGTTTAAAAACACTCCTGTATTTTGTTTTGACTTTTTCTTCCACTTCCTGATTCATTATCACTTGTTCATTTTTCCGTGTGAACGCTGTATTTCACATTATCCATAGGTAAGCGATGTCCCGAAAACCTATTTTTTGAAAATTTACATTAGCTTTATTTTAGAAAATGTTAAGCCTTAAACGCCTTGTGTCCAAACCTGTGGTAAAATCGTTATGTACTTTTATGACTTTTCCAATACCCCCCACACGTAAATTTAAAGTTAGATATAAGTACATGTGTCCGTAAATATATACCGATTTTGTTACTTTCTTGTTTTGTATAATACACAATTGCCATGCCCAAATGAATGTCAAATTCTGTATTTTATGAAAGGATATGGAGTAAATGAACATGAGACCATAACACATATGTTTGCTTCAACTGCAATTAGTTTTAATGTGTTTTGTTAGTATTTATTCTAATTCTCTTTGCTTGTTTAATTACCGAAATGGCCGTTATTTAGTGCTTCACATCGAAAATGTACGTTTGTGTCCTACTAGAATCGAAATAATCCATTGGAGCTTGAACATATACTGATTTTACCACGAGTTGGCATTTGTGTCGACATTTCTCCCCTCGATGACGTTCAGGGTAAAATAACAAAATACAAAAACATAGAGGGCGAATCCGTTGTCGTATGAGATTTTAAAGTCTATGAAAACTGCAAGTTTCGGTTCCTGTTTTTGTCATGTTAACTTCCGGCGTGAGAATTGCAAGTTCCGGAATTGCGAAATATGCGGGAAACCTCTGTGTATTTAAACTGCGATGTGACATCTCACATTATTGCTCGAAACATTAAATTAAGCACTGTTGGTCTCATTTTTTTTTCAGACTGAATTATGTATGTAACTGATCGTACTCTAGCGAAACTGAAAGTACATCACGATTGTCAGTCGTGAAAAGTCTTTTTTACGCTTATAGAACTTTCGTATTTCTACAGATACTTTATCAATATGGATCTGCTTGGGGCATTCATCATTTTGAGTCTTTTGATTCAGCTGGGACTAATAGTTATATTAGTCCCAGATATAGCGTGAATATTAATTTTTCAGGGAAAATGGATTGTAGGATTTTAAAAGTATTTAAATTTCAACGCGAAAAAAAGAAAATGTTCGCATTGCATAAAGAAACATTCAAAGTTCCCTCCAATTTAAGGGCATTAGCCTGATGACCGTTTGGTCAACAACAAAAATAGGCAGAAAAATAATGGCCCAATTTGGTTATTATAAATAACAAATCATGGCTGTGGGAAATATGTAAAATATGGCTCTAACTTCTGGGCTGTGATAAAAGTTGCATGAATAATAATAACCCTCAATGGTTATATGGGTCGGTTTACTTAAGGCTTGCAAAGTTCATAACTATGGTAAAATTTTGATGAAAAATTCTGACCATTTATTGTTATTTGTTAGTTGGTTGGGTCATAAAATCTAGTTCTGACCTTGTTCTTACAGATTTCATGGCTGTGGAAATAGTTGTGAGTACTCAGATATGACTATTTATAGTCATCTGTGGTCAGGTTGGGTCATATAATGTCATTCTGACCTTATACTTGCAGATTTCATGGCTGTGGAAATTGTTGCGATTAATAATTAAGATGACTTATGGCTTTCTGTGAATAGGTTGGGTCATAAAATGTCATTCTGACCCAAAACTTGTAGATTTCATGGCTGTTGAAATTGTTGCGATAAATAATTATGATAACTTATGGCTATCTATGGTCAGGTTAGGTCATAAAATGTCATTCTAACCCTATACTTGCAGATATCATGGCTGTGGAAATTGTTGCGATTAATAATTATGCTCACTTATGGTTATCTGTGGTCAGGTTGGGTAATAAAATGTCATTCTGACCCTAAACTTGTAGATTTCATGGCTGTGGAAATTGTTGCGATAAATAATTATGATAACTTATGGCTATCTGTGGTCAGGTTGGGTCATAAAATGTCATTCTGCCTTTACACTTGCAGATTTCATGGCTGTAGAAATTGTTGCAATCAATCATTAAGATGACTTATGGCTATCTGTGGTCAGGTTGGGTAATAAAATTTCATTCTGACCCTATGCTTGCAGATTACATGCCTGAAGAAATGGTTGCAATTAATATCTATAGCTATCTATGGTTAGGTTGGGTCATAAAATGTCATTTTGACCTTATTTTAATTAAGTTAATATTGATTTGAATTATTTTAATTATATAACAAATCATTATTTTACCCCCCCCCACTTAAAAATTACAAAAAACTACAAACAAATTGTTGAGTTTACTCAAATTCGTTTCTACAAAGGGTAAGCTTTGACCCCCCCCCACCATGTAAATGCATAAATGCCCCACTGATGATGTGATTCTGCCTACTTGTTGTTTAAAAATACATATATTTTGCACCCTTTTCTCTAAATAAAGTTGTGTCTCAATATTGAAAATCAATATACTGCAAACATTGGTGGATCCAAAAAAGGGGGGGGGGTTCCGGGGGTTGGAACCCCTCTTTTTTTAACAATTATGTATTTTTAGTGAATATCCTGATGTTTTACTAAGACAAAACCCCAGAAAAATTCTTTTATCTTCTAATCGGAACCCCCTTTTCAAATTGTCTGGATCTGCGCCTGCCAAATCTTTATCTTAATCGTTCCAACTAACCCCGTCAACTTCTATAATTATTGGTTTATTAACAGTTGAATAAACATTTAATTCCTGTTATCCTATACTAACGTTAAATTCCATATAGAAAGCATATTTTCAAATATTTCCGTCGTACGTCGCATACTTTAAAATCTCATAACCCCCCGTATGAAATCTGCAAGTATATGACAAAAACCGGAACCGGAACTTGCAGTTTTCATGGACTTTAAAGTCTCATACGACACCGTGATAAAATAGATATACTGTAAACGGATCAATTTTTGCAGTTTGCTGAACTAGGACATATTCGCAGGTATCAATTTTCGCGGTTTTTAGTAGTAACTAAAAATTAAACTATTGGCTGATTGTTTCTAGATATTAGCGGGGTACTACTTTTCGCTGTCTTTTATCAACAGCAAAAATCAACACGTTTAAAGTATTTTCAAGCTCCCGTGATAAACCGAAATCTAATGCTGCGCTCACACGTAATTTGAATTGAATTCGTATTATTCAATTCGAAAAATGGTTTAATTCGCATTGAAAAACGTTTCATGTCCTACCGTCATCACAAAGCGAAGTGCAATTTCGCATTCAAATACGCATCGTGTGCATTCCAATTCGAATTGAGAAAATAACGTTTAACGTTTGATTCGAATTTAATTCGAATTTAATTCAATTTAAAAGTCACGTGTGAAAGCAGCAATGAGATAATCTTCCTCGTGTGAAATTATTTCCGTTCCTGATTTTGAACTTTTTTTTAAGATACTTTTTTCTCTCACAGTTTTTAAAAAAAATGTTTTTATATTTTTCAAAAGATTAATTTTGCTTGTACTTCAAAGACATTCACTGTTTAAATAGGAAAAACTACAAAACTGCAAAACTCAAGTGGATTTTAATTTTGTTGCTTTATATTGTTTCATCACCGTTTCACTTGTCACTGTTTACTGCTTTTGAACATCATTTTTCAGGCTTCCTTGTTTATTGAGGCTTGGAAGTTATTTGTTCTCTATTGTATATGCATGTTCTTCCAAATTCTTTATTTCATCTGCTGCAATTCGACATCAATTTTGCAAAACCAAAATTCATTGAAAACTCTTAACTGTTTACAATAGAAGGAATTGACATTGCCCTCAGTGTAAAACCGTTGATATATTGCATTTAACATACCGTATCTACTCCTACGAATAGAAGTTCACTAATTACAATGTATAATAATATCCTTTCTTCTGTTAATGTCGTTTTACTCAATAGGCCTTTTGAAAAAAAGAATGGTCCGCACTGCAGTTTCGGCATTTAGATACAACCAATCAGTTCCGGTTATCAAACTGTGGTAGAATTGGCTATATGGAGTTATCGTTCTCTAAATTCTCTGTTTTTAAAATTGACCAGTAATTATTACATTTTTGATAACATCATTTTAATTTTATTGCTTAATCAAGTTAACAAAATATAAATATTTGTTAAATATAATAATTTCCCTCCAAATCAGCTCGATATTAGAAGGATTTTAGTGTCTGATTGACAGAAATATACATATCTCCAAAGGTAACCAGAAAAGTTGTATAATTACAAAAACAAGATAACAGTAAACACCTTCAATGGCCGAAAACTACAATCACATGCCACAATTCACAAGCAAACTGCACCAGAAAAACAATAATGCAGACAAGAGATAAACAAAAATAACGATAGGAGACTTGGAACTTGGACTAGCAAAAGCCAGTGGTAGGGTTAAACCGTTTTATGGGTACCCAAACCTCCCCTTTCTCTATCCCGTTTCCCTATAGTATAATACATATCCGAATAAAACCCAATACAGGTAGACTACTAACTCTATTGTCACTATCTTGGAAAAGAAAAGCATATGACAAAATGTAATTTAGAAATATTTTAATTTCCATCCAAATAAGCTCAATAAAGAGACGCTTCAAAAAATATTAATGTGTCTGGATGACGGAAATATACATAAAAATGCTAGTCAATTGTAAGTTTGTCGACGATGAGTGAGAAAAAACATGGATGTTCAACATTTAGTAATGAATTTTGGTCGAACCGGTGCTCACCTTGAACTTACTACGAAATATGAGCAAAGCATATTGTATATGAATGTTCTTTCAAGTTCTTTATTTCATCTGCCGCAATTCGACATCAATTTTGCAAAACTAAGATTCATTGAAAACTCTTAACTGTTGACAATAAGAGGGAATTTGCTCTCAGTGTAAAACCGTTTATATATCACATTTAACATACCGTATCTACTCCTACGAATAGAAGTTCACTAATTACAATGTATAATAATATCCTTTCCTCTGTTAATGTCGTTTTACTTAAAAGGATGGTCCGCACTTCAGGTTCGGCATTTAGATACAATCAATTAATCCTGCATCCATGGGTACACAGTCATGGATGTAGTGTTGCTCGACATCTAGCCATGAATTCCGATCAAACCGGTGCCTGGGGCCGTCTTGAAACTCATTGTTGAAGGTCTCAGGGTGACTTCAAGATGGACAACAACAATAAAAGCGTTGTTCCATTGCTTTGTATTACCATGTATTTGTAAAGACTTTGTCTGATGTGCATTTAATCCATATCCCTTCATTGCATATTCTGGCTAGAGTTATGTTTATCTTCCCAAGCCAAGTTCTTGATGCCCATGTCCTTCATCACAAACGTGGCAAGAACATGGACCTCAAAAATTTTACTAGGGAAGATGTACTTCTTTAGTTGCTACTTTCTGGTTTTGTTTTCAAGTGTACATTGCATGAAAGGAAATTACTTACCTTGTTAAAATTCCCTGAACATCGCCATTGAACTTCTAGTTGCAATGATTCAGTTTTAAAAATGCCTCCCGTTTCCGGTACCGGATGTGTGCCATCAATTCTGAATACAGTTTCAAAGTCATTTGAATAGTAAATATGAACAAATGTGGAATGAAAAATCTTTTTCTTTATAGATATTTCCATATCTTTCTCGACAAGTTGGGTATATTTGATTTGGTGAGATACGGTGAAAAAAACCTGCAAAAATCTGAATATTTCAATATGTTCTTCATGATATAAAAATAAGTAGCGATATACATTTAACTTAATTGTACTTTAGACTAATTTATCTTCGTCAAAGTAATTGCCAAAAACAACTGTTTTAGAGAATATAGATGACATGTTTTCCTTCTGTTATATTTAATTTATCATCTACATTTATTTACAATAATACATCTGAAAATTCTATAATTCATCAGAAATAATAAATTCTGCATGCTTTTATTTTTTCCTCTTATAAGTAGTAGATAAAGAGCTTTTTTAACTCTTGAGGTTAGACTCTACTAAATGACCAATGTCAAAAATAGTACTTATATAAACAAAGCCATGCTTCTTTCGCTTTGCATTAAACTGTCAATATTGACAATATCCGAGTTCTTAAACGTTCTTGTGACCATGAAACACTTCCGGATTGACAAGCATTTTGATTCATTCAGCCTCATTGCATGGGAAATACTGAAGCCTCATCATTGATGACAGGTGCGCCCAAGCATCTGAAAGGGAAAATTGGTAATTTGCATACGTCTTGTCAAAATGATCTGCATCGCTCGTAAAAATCCGTTTTTATCCCTTCGCCTATAGTATCACTGTCACATGCCATTATCTATGATGAAATTCATTTGTATAAAATTGTACTTTCTTGGATATGTTTAGAAAGTAAACCATTCAATTTAAGTTATAATTTTTTTTAAAAGTTGTAGGATAAAAAAAATTGTATGATGACAAATTTTAATGGCCTTTTCTGTCAAGAATCTGAAAATTTTTAGATAAATAATTTAACTGGAATATAAGTAGTAGACATAGCACTTTCTTATCTTCAGAGGAAGATACGATAGTACTTATCTTATTTATATTACAGTACTAAATCTTGTCAAGATTATCTGCATTGCTCTTAAAAAGCTATAATTATCCACGTGTAAAGAGAAACATCGGTCAGTTATCTCCCTGTACCAAGTTAGCTTTATATGGTCAAAGTGGAGATAATTTTTAATTTCAATATCAAAAGAGACTATTGGACTCACTATACAGTTTCGACGTCACCATGCATTCCTAGACGTTTGAAGTCTAAGCTGTATGATAAGCGTGATGATTTTAATTTCCCAATTGTAGACTTTCCCTTTCTTAGCAGCAATATACCTACCTCTCCAGCCTATGGAGTGTACATTTCACAGTTGATTCGCTACTGTCGAACGTGTAGTTTGTAGTGATTTTTTGAACAGAGCAAAAACACTGTCCCAAAAGCTGCTGATTTGTTCAACCTATGTTAATTTCATCCCTCAAGAAATTCTATGGCCGTCACCATAACATCATCGAAAGATATGACGTGTCAGTATCCCAAATGAAAGTGGACATTTTCAGCTAGATTCACGTCTTCCGGATTTGACTACCGACTTTGACATTTTCCTGGATTGACCCACTCACAGTGTGCCGGGACATGCATACCCTTCCGGAGCACCTGATGTCACTCTCAGTTTCACTGGAGTTCACACTGTGAGTGCTTTGTTTTAAATGTTGTGATTTCTGTTTCTGTGCTTTGTGTCTGTTTAGCGTCGTTGTTTTGTGTCTGGTGTCATTGTTTTCTGTGTTCTCGTTTTGGCCATGCCTTTGGACTTCGATTTTTGTAAATTTCACTCCTTTGTTCCTTCGGTATTCTACTGCCGTTGTTTCAACAAAGAATGTGCACATTTTTTTAGACAAAGAAACACTTTCCGTGCAACCCCCACTTCCGAACCAGACCGATTTTATCAGTCCTTCTATGTCCCCTCTTCAAAATAAAACATGTTAACACGAAAATAATCTGCACGCATCGACAGTATAGGGCCACTTTATAGTACAACATGAAAAAATCTTGTATTTTCGTTTTAACCTATGTTTCATCTTTTAAGCTCCATAATTTTTAAACGATAAGTAATATGTACTCAAATTTGGTACCAAATTAAAATGAATTTGATATCCTTTACAATGAACTTAAGTTTGGGCACTTTACACCCTTTTTATGATCTGGGGATACAAAAAATGTACCCCTCCCCTTGCAAAAAATGCGAAAATGGCGCTTTTAGGCTGTCAATTCCTTTCAGATAAACAACCCTCGTCATTTGATCTAGTTTTTATGCCTAACTTATCAGGTGTTTTACAATGTTGGAAAATAAAACCATTACAGTCCATAAAATTTGGATTTTCGGTATAAAATTCTAGTGTTTATTTCACTAAAGCAGACATGCAGAAGATCATTTAAATAAATTTAAACTGTTTAAGAGGTCTCTTTTCAACTCTTCTGTCCGAAATTGTATGCGAAATGGAAATTTTCCGGTTTTCAGAATTTCTGCTGTTTTGACTTTGAGATGCAAATGCTTCATGAAATTTATATGTAACTTGAAAATGTTGATTAAATATCGTTTCATTATATCCCAGCAACTACAAAGTATGCTTTTAAACATTTAAGACTAACTACAGTCTTATAAATTACACACATATTACCCCTTACCACACATATTTAACACAATTTTTTTCATTTTATTTAGCTTGAAAAGCTTAAACATTGTATAAAGGTCAAATGACATATCATTTACAAATACCAAAATACACAGAGACTGACATATATCACAAGTTAGAACATGCGCATGGTTTATGGGCAGTTATTCAACTATTAAAATTGGATTTCGCAAAATTCTGAAGTGCTGGAAATTCCCATTTTTCACGAAAATCTCCCAAAATATTCAATTTTACCCATATTTTGGTGTTAAAATTACATATTACTATTTATCAAATGCATCTTCTGCAAAGAAAGTAAAATAACAGTATGCTATTTTCATATATATATTTGAAGACAGACATATTTTTGGGACTTTTAAGTTTAATTTTGTTGGGGTAGGGGTAAGATTTTCGGTATTTAGAGTCACGTTGAATACTCCTCCTTGTCTAAGCAGTGTTTTGAGATAACTTATGTACCGGTTAAAACAATAAATTTGCATATCTGCTGATAAATCCTTCAGATTTGCCACATATAACGATTTAAAATTGAATTTTGGACAAATCTGAAATGCTAAAGATTCCCATGTTTCACCAGTTTTGGACAAAATATTGAGTTTAAGCAGACAAGTGGGGTTTAAAATACTAAATCACGATAAAATTCATGCAACCTTGCTATATGCAACGCAGATTTTGAGTGTGGTGGCTATTTTCTCCCAACAAAGACAAAATCGACAATTTTGGGGAAAATTTGTTGGGGTAGGGGTCAGATTTTTTGTGTTTAAAGTAACATTAAACAGCCCTTGTTTTCCTAAACAATGTTTTAAGACAACTTGTGCACGTCTTAGATCAATCAATGAAATATATGCAGAGATATTCTATAGATTTGATATATATTGTGATTTAACAGTGAATTATAGACAATTCTGGAACGTTGAAAATTCCCATTTTTCATCAATTTTTGGAGAAATATTGAGTTTTTGGGGCCCAATGGCTGTTAAGATACCAAATCATGATGTTATTTATGCAACATTGTCATATACAAAACACGTTTTCCGTGTTCGGGTTATTTTTATGCGAACATGGGCCAAAAATTGACAATTTCAGGGAAAATTTGTTGGGGTAGGGCTAAAATTTTCGGCGATTAGAGTCACATTTAACACTCCTGGTTTTTCTAAACAATGTTTTAAGACAACTTATGTATTGCTTAGAACAATAAATTGGCATATCTGCAGATATATTCTATAGATTTGACATATATTGCGATTTAAAAATTCCCATTTTTAGCTCATCTGACTATGCCAGGGTGAGCTTTTGCCATCACTTTGCGTCCGTCCGTCCGTCGTTAGCTCATTTTCAAAAATCTTCTCCTCTGCAACCAAACTTTAAGTGAATCATCACTAGGGTATCTAGTTTCAATTTTTAAATTTTCATGGCCGCAGGTAAAAAAACATTGCCACCGTTACTAAAAATAGAACATATGGGTAAATTGCAGTTTTTGGCCAATAACTTGAAAACCGATGCAGATATCAAAAATCTGATGGCAGGTAAAACTGTTTAGAATGACAAAATCTATCTCCTCTGCAATTTTGAAGAAAATCGGAAAACCCGTCTCAGAGTTACAGCCCTTTTTCCGTAAAATTTTCAAAATTTATGCAATTTTTTTATTTCAAAAACTGTAACAGATAGAGGTGAAGTGTAAATTGCAAAAATGTTNAGCATATCAAGATCTACATACTCTGAAATTTTGAAGAAAATCCAACTGCCTGTGTAGTAGATATTGACTCTTTTTCACCAAAAATGTTTTTTTCTTCAATGTCATATGGTTATGGGTTATTTCCCTTTAGATTCAGTTTTCAAATCTTCTTTGGTTTACTTTTCTGTTTTAAGTTTGAGAAAAATTCCCTGCTATCACTTTATTAAAAAAATTATTTGTTACATAATCAAGAGAAAAAAGTGTTTTTGTACAAATTTTTACATTTTTTTGCAAAAATACTTTCATAATCTTTACTTATTTCAGAAATTAATGATAATTGTATGTAATTGTATATTGTGTCCTTCAGTAATTTTTGTTTGCCCACCTTGCAAACATCTCTCCCAGATAAATATTGAAGTAGCATCTTAACTTCACTGCATGCATAACTTTATAACTGACCTGCATGGCTATGCCATGGTGAGCTTCTTGCCATCACTGTGTCAGTGGTCCGTCCATCGTAAACTTTTCATTCAAACATCCTCTCTGAAACCGCTGGGCCAATTGGAACCAAACTTGGGCACAATGGTTCTTAGGTGGCCCCTTTAAAAAATGTCTGGCAAGTCCACATCATATGCAAGATGGCCGCCAGGAGGGAATGTGTTTTTAACATTTGACCTATAGGGAGACATATTCAAAGATCTTCTCCTCTGAAAGTACATGGCCAATTGGAATCATACTTAGTCACAATGGTCCTTACTTGGTCCCCTTCATTAAATGTGTATGACATGTCCGCATGGCATCTAAGATGGCAGTCAGCGGGGAATACTGTTTAACCTTAGACCCCATGGAAAATCATTCAAAGACCTCCTCTGAAAATAATAAGCCAATTGGAACCAAAGTGAGGCACAATGATCATTACATGGTCTTCTTCAAGAAAGGTGACAGTCGGTCTATGCCCCATCAAAAATAGCTGCCAATGGGAACATAGTTTAATTTTGGATCATTTAACATCAGCAAACTCCAAAATGAGACCCTTAAACAGTCAATAAACAAATTTGAAAATAAGAACCTTAAACGTTGTGATTATTTTGACTTATTGTGTCAGCCATGACACAGGTGAGCGATACAGGCTCTTGAGTGCCTCTTGTTCATGAATTTTTGGAGAAATATTAAATTTTAGTCCACCAATGGCTGTTAAAATACCAAATCATGATGTAATTTATGCAACATTGTCATAGTCAACACACATTTTACGTGTTCTGGTTATTTTCATGCGAACATGGTCAGAAAATTGACAATTTCAGGGAAAATATGTTGGGGTAGGGGTAAGAGTTTCGGTATTCAGTCACATTAAACACTCATTGTTTTTATTAACAATATTTTAAGACAACTAATGTGTTGCTTGATACAATTAATTGGCATATCTGCAGATATATCTTCCAGATTTTGCATAAATAACGATTTGACAGTAACTTTGGACAATTCAAAAATGTCAAAAATTCCCATTTTTCTTCAATTCGAGCAAAATATTGAGTTTAAGTCAACAAATGGCTGTTTAAATACCAAATCATAATGTTATTCATCGTACTTTGTCATATATAACACACATAATGCATGTTCTGGTTATTTTTATGCGAAAATAGAAAAAAAATTGACATTTTTAGAGTAAATTTGTTGGGTAGGGGTAAGTTTTATTGATGTATGATGTTTATATTACCTAAAAACCGCCATTATTTGTAATGGTTGTAAAGCAAATATGATAAGCTTTCATTTGATACCTATTTTAATTGATATCTATTTACTAAAAAATAATATTAGGCAAAAGAAAGACAAAGCTTTTTCAAAAACGAAATTATTCAAAGGTCCATGTATTTGGTCTATTTGAAAAAAAAATTTTGGTCATTAAATATATGTTAACAACGTCTTAACATGTTTTATATTGAAGAAAATAGATTGAAAAGCTAAAAACAATTTTCTGAATCGGGAATTGAGATGCACTTCGGGTTCTCTAGACCATAAAACTTAAGCAATTTCAATGAAAATATAAGTTTTTTCGTCAATATTTCATTGGGGTAGGGGTACGTTTAATTGCGCTGTGGAACGTATTGGGCATAGAAATTGTAAAAACTTGGGTTCTTTGTAAAGCTAATATAAGAAGTAATCATTTGATACCTCGTTTTTTTTTATTAAAGGAAAATTTTCCAAAATTTCGGTAGGTGGGTCTAAAAATCAGCCAAATTCCACAAGTGCGTGCAGGTTATGCTCGTGTTAACATGTTTTATTTCGAAGAGGGGATGTATGAGGACTTAAAAAAAATGGATGGGGTTCGGAAGTGGGGGGTGCACGGGGGGTTATTCCAGCCCATGGACTGAAATGTTAAAAAAACAAAATACCGAAGTTACTGTGAATTTAGTTTCTTCATATGCACATTTCGACCACGTGTGTCCCTTCGATGCAGATCAAATCAAAACATTTTGAAATCCATAAATCGAAATATGTGAAAGCTGTGAGAGAACAAATTACCAATATGATCTAAAAAGGAATTCCAAAATCATTTAAGGCTAGAGTTTAATAATAATATAAATAATGAACTATTTTGACCACACTCTTCTTTTTATCACATCTATGTGATGGCATTCATTTAGAAGCAGACCCTTGAGTTTAAGTGTCATAAGTTGAAAAGATAGTAAGAAAACTGTAAAAAAATGGTAGCCCTTTATAGTGACAATTTTTAAATGAATCTGCACATTTTTTAGATAAAAGATATAACTTTAATACAAATATTTACGCATAAAGGTAAGTACTTTGCATAATAGGACTGCCTCTGCTGATGAGCGTGAATTACGTTGTGCACAACGCGTGATCGATCTTTTCGGGAGATTAAAAAACCTAAAAATTTGGATTAATAGAGCAAACTCTCGTACAGTTGAGAAATTTTAGACCTGGTATGTATATAATATCCAAGTATTTGATTGTTTTGAACGTCTGATATGAACCAGGATATTGTCATCTCCTTCAGGCAATTCAGCAAGCTAGATATTACCCAAATAATAATATTTTGAAGAAAATTTTTTCATAATTCCAATTTCGCATTTGTTTTTACTGCAAAACAATGTATTAGATATAAGACCTGTTATTTTTTTTTAATTCTCAGACTTATTTAGGTCAAACAGAACCTGAAGCATGTCTTTTGGCTAAATTTTAAACATGCTTTAAGGTATAAGGCTTTCCTATTTAACGTAATGATAATAATAATGATGAAAAAAAATAACGTTTATAAAAAAATTAACCGTTAAAATATAAGGCCTGTTTTTTTTTTTAATTCTCAGTCATATTTTAGGTCAAAGAGAAACTGAAACATGCATTAAGCTAAACCTAAAACATGTTTGAATAAAAAACCTTAAAAAAACAAAACAAAAAACTAAAAAAAAAAAATTTTGATGATATCTTAATTAAGACAGTTACAGCTCATTAAAATACATATAGCAAATATCGTGCAGGAAAGCACATATTAAAGCAAATAAAAGCATAATGCAAAGCACATAACACATATCATTTAAGAAAGCACAAATAACAAATAAAAACATAATACATACATGGAAGGTCATACAAGTAAACAGCAAAATAGCACATAAAACATAGCATAATGGCATAGAAATAATAAAAAAAGAAAAAAAAAGAAAGCACGTTTTAAGTTTCAGATAAAAATACATACCATCAAGCTTTAAACATGCTAAAAAAATGGTATGAACCACGGTTGTATGTTTCACAGCCAATAACCAAAAGGTTGAGACATAAAAATAATAAAACCCCGAAACAAAACCAGGTTAATGTTTGATAATAATGCGGTAGAAAATACTCTTCCTTAATTAAAATGAAGATAAATTTTAGCAATACTGACCGGTTTATAAGGTTGGGTACCTATAAACCGGTTTGACACTACCGCTGGCTTTTGTTGGTGCCGGTATCAAGTCCGGTTGTCCCGAGTCCATATCGTTGGTAACGTGTGTGTTTCGTCTTGTGACAGTGTTTTTCAGCCATTGTAGGTATTTTTTGTTGTCCTTTTTATTTTATTATAGTTTATTCAAGCATGTGATCAGCAAAATGTATTCCCTTCGCTCTCAATGCGAAGGAGCTGCAGACGAGTCTTACTCTGTGTGACTTCAAGGTCTTCAAGCTGAAGAACAATAATAAAAGCGTTGTTCCACTGCTTGTTTTCCCACGTATTTGTGGAGATTTTGTCTCATTTGCTTTTACTCCATATTCCTTCATTGCTTATTTCATTCTAATATCCGGAAACTTTCTGTAATGGAACGACTGGAAATCGCTGTAGTGTGAGTAGATGATTTACACAATAATTGTAAATATTTGTAAAGTAAGGGAGAACTGAACAGTCAGTCTAAAAAGGGATAATCTAAAGAAAATCGCAACATCTGATGGAGACAAACAGATGAACAACACTGACCCTGTTTTAAACTATGGACGAGATCGGGTACATCTCCTGTTTCATATAAGACATCCAAATCCAGTAGAGGAAAAAGAATTCTAATGCAACATTTATATAACGAAGGTTTTGATTGGTCAAAACTGACCGTCAATTCCACCATCCTCACCACTGGGACAAAATAGGTTCCCTGTTCAGTCTGGTTCCTAATATTGTTACAAATTCACGAGTTCAAAATAGAACATGAAATTGATTTGTTGCATTAGAATCGCAATAACAGTACATTATTTGAATACCCGAGGGCGTCAATCTTGATTTGACGGTCAAAATATTCGTTTACAGGCTCCGCTACGCGTCGCCTATAAACTGCATTTTGACCGTCAAATCTACGATTGACGCCCTCGGGTATTCAAATAATGTACTGTTATTGCTTAAATATATACTGAAATCTGGTAGGCAAATATCCCATAGCAGTCCACAAGATCGTGATGTTCAACGTAAAACTTCTGCTGTGATGACATCAAAATATGGGTTAACTCCATATGATGGCACTTTTAGAATGTTGTTACAAAGAAAAGGGAAAGTTACTATAGGAAAAGCGAAATCATCGAGATTGTCACAAAGTCTACTTTGTAGTCTACCTCTATTGTTAATTTCAAGATGAAAGCCAAGAAATGAGGCCGATGTGAAAGAGTCTGTAGTATTCTTAATCTAGAGATCTTTTGGAAAGTTACAGAGACGAATAAAATCAGCAAAGCAAGGGTTTTTAAGTGCCAAATAGCATCTTTATAACGGAATTAAGTTGAAATTAACGAATTGGGCAAAAACGTGAAAATATATACTAGAATACACTAGTAATGCCACTGTTGCTGCATGCTATATATAGTATATCATTTTATATTGTAGTGTGTTGATGGATTAGTTGATGTCCTATCTCTTTTGTTTCAAATGAGCAAACGACATCGTAAACAAAATTAAACGCCTTTTAAAGTTTTGGACCCCTATTCAATCAATTTTTTCCAGATATGATTCTAGATTAATGATTTAATAACAAGCAATAAATACAAAACAAAGACATTTTAACATAATTATTTTCCAATTTCCATATGTAAATTGTTTGTAATAATATGAAAGAGAGGTGAGTGAGAGAATGTATAAGAGTTGATTCAAAATAATATTATAGTTTGTTTTCAAGAATATTATCATAAAAATATAATAGTCATATGTATGTATATATGTATATTTATTCAAATTTCCAGCAACACCCTTGTCAGGTGGTGTTGTGGGAGTTTTTGTAAAGCCCTGATTATTAAAAATAAATAATAATAAAAAAAACTAACAAAAAACTAAACTCCTTGAAATTTACCCAATTTCCTTTCTTTTTCATATAAATTATAGACATAACAAATGGTAACTGACTGACTAAACCTCGAAGTATATATTCTTAAGATGTTTTTTTTTCGGGAGAGGGGGTCGCCATGACTTGCCCACAGTTATCAAACGATGGCTAATATTAAAAATGTGTTTCTTTCAATTAAATTTGGGAGAACTGTTGAATGTAAGCTGCCCGGAATACAACATGGCACTAACGTTTAATTTTCTAAAAATTACCGGCCGATAGGTGCCGCTATGATTACGTCATAGAGTAGAATAACGCGTACCGCGATACAGTGGAACCCGCGATACAATGGGAACAGGGTATATATCATTGAATGTTTGGGTATCTGTCAGTTCATAGAGGTTTGGAAGCATGGTTTCCATAGTAACCTTTGGCGCTTGCTGAAATATCCATTTCGTAACTGTCACCTCAATAATCGCCGACAACACGTATCCATGTTTGCTTTCTTCCCGAAAAAATATTTCATTCTGCAATAAGATTTAAAAAAAAGACATTGTTGTAACTTTTTGTGTGGCCCTTGTAAATGAACATGAATTTTCTACACTTTTCTCGATACTGCATCACAATTGGTCTGCCCTAAGCTCCTGTATATTTTGAGCGTCGTTACAGCCCTAGTCGAAAAGCTGTGGGGGGACGCAATCTGGTTATAAAAATTCATATGTTTCCATAACAGGGGTAGCTGAGTGGTTTTGGACGCTGGCCGAAATTGCAGATGGTGTTGCCTGTTTTCCATTCCATTTGATGAAAGCTGCAAAAATGTGCAAAATAAAAATTTCACAGTTTATACATTTTTTTCCTGACCAGTCTGGAAATATTTCTCTACAGCAAGGAAAAATAAAATCTGTTCGAAAAGTGCTTGCGTTAAGTTTTGACATAAAAAAAACTCGAAACTTAATCATTGCTGAAACGTTTCGAATTCCTGCAAAAAAGCCAAAACTGGCTCAAACACCCTCAATTGGTCAGAAAGGTAGATGAAAAAATAACATTTTTTCATAATTTTCTTCTAATACATCTTACACAAAGGTATCATTTTCATAAGTTGTCGAAATGCACATATGCAGAAAGTAAATTCACAGTAACTTCGGTACTTAGTTATTTCAACTGCGATATGAGTTGGAGATATGCCATCTGCATATTAAAAATAAAATAACACAAATAAATAATGTTATTACTCCCCTTTGGGTCGTTGTCTCTTTGACACATTCCACGTTTCTCTTCCTTTTTTTCTAAAGATAAATAAAAATGAATAAAAATGAAAAAAAAATAGTTTAGATGTTTCGGTTTGAGCTAAGAAAAAAAAAGAGAAAAAAAAGAAAAACTTCAAACAGGGATTGGAATGAACATGAGACCATAACACATATGTTCACTCCACCTGAAATAATTTTAATAGGCTGTATGGCCATTTCCGAAATAAATTCCTCATCAGCAATATTAGAACCCAAACATAGGAAATCCATAATTTCAAAAAATGTTTAAAACGCATAAAACCAAACGAAAGCCAAATAATCAGTAATACCAAAATAAAGCCTAGGATAAAACTACGACGGGGAGGGGGGAGTTAATCCTTAAGTTTTAGAATTTACAAAAAAAAATAGATAATAGTAATAAACAAAGTGTAGATATGAGATATTATACTATGTACAAGTACATTGTACACCATATCTAAGAAAAATAAAGAGCATACATCTCAAACACGGGGAATTGTTTTACCAGTTCCACACTGCATTAAAAGACAAACTCCTGTATTTAATATGTTACGAAAGGATATGGAGTAAATGAACATGAACGTATAGATTAAATATACATTTTCATCGTTGTTGCAAGTCGTACAATTTCAAAAACCATCGGCTGTAGATCACGTCAAAGCTTAATATTTAAAAAAGTTTTATTGCAGATATGTACATCTAATATCTAATTATAGCGTTACTCGCAAACGTCCTCATTTATACGGAAATGTTGTTAAAACGCCAGAAACCGATAAAAAATCCAGAAAAGCTGGGAAGTAACTTAACACTCTTTTACGTAATTTGGGATATCGACAAGATAATCTGCTTGCGCCCGTTAAATAGGCTTTGAGATCTAATGACCTGAACATTTTACACACATACTGGCATCCACTGATACTGACGATGTCGACTGAAATATTTGATGATTTTTTAACAAATTGAGCTAGTTTTTCTTCCGTGGTGCAACAGCGTTTAACCAGCAGACTAGGTTCCTTGATCTAGCCGGTAGATTAGCAAGGAGCACCCCTTGACTCATCTTTGTCATTTTCTCTCCTTACAAGACTTGAGTCAAAAAGTTCATAGTCTACCTGTATTGGATTTTATAGGTATATTTATTATACTATATGGAAACGGGAAAGATAAAGGGGATGTTTCGGTACCGATAAACCGGTTTAACCCTACCACAAGTTTTTGATAGTTCCGGTACCAAGACCGGCTGTCCCGCCGACTTCCTTTCGCTGTTTACGATTCAAACGTAGTCTTTTGTCTTATTTGTGTTTTTCCTTTGTAGTTCTCCGGCAGATTGTAGGATGTAATTGCAATTTACAGCCAATGTAGATATTTGCTGCTATACTTTTTATAACATTCAACATTTTTACGTGCAGAGAAATAGTGAATTGTAGCTTTTTTAAGTGTTTCCTTTTTATGTTGGATGTTGTTATTAATATGCATGTCTGCATGTATTTATGTTTACCGCATTGTCAGGTCTTTGGAGCAATAAAGTATCCATAAGAAAAGAAAAATAAATCTCAATATTTCAAATCAAAATATTATATACTCATTTAAATATCTATATTCTGATTTGTTCAAATCATGTCACATGACATGTGAGATTTCGCTGGGTCAACCGTCTAGCGTTGGGTCGCATAGGAAGGTCAACCGGTAAACAAGAAAATTCGATATAATATAACAGTTACCACCCTAGATAGTGTGTGACCCAGCGGTTTCTCTCCCCTCGAAATTTAGGTCACCCTCGAGCAAGCTCTCGGGTGACCTTAATATCTCGGGGAGAGAAGCCGCTGGGTCACACACTATCTAGGGTGGTAATTGTATAATGTCAAAACTCTTAGTGCAAGTGTCCTTGTAACCTTGTTGTTTTATAAAATTCTCGGTAAAAATTTATCTAAGTATTTGGTATTTAGACCCTTTCAACATATCATACCATCTATTTTTGTTTTGTTTTGACTACTTGGTACATATGTATGTTTAAAGGGTGTTCCTTCGGGTTACAGTTTAGTATTAAAGTAGGGCCAAGTCTGTTAAAGAGAACAAACTGACATCACATAATTGTCCCCACTTATTGCTCTTTAAACTACGTTAAAGTTCAAGTTATGCAAATAGTTTCAAATAAAGTCCCTGGTCCGGCATCTCCCACGCATTTGTCCTTATAGGATAATCGCTTGGCTTTTGTGGGCTTATTATATTTGTTTAAAGGGGATTAAGCTTGTTAAAGTACTTTAACTTTCAATACTTATATATGACAAAAAGGTACTTTAAAAGTATCCCCGAATTTTTCTGTTTTGTTTTTCGTTTTAGTTTTGTTCTGTTTTTGTTTTGTTTTGTTTTGTTTTATTGAGTTTATTCTTTATTAGCTTTTTTTGTTCGTTCTTCTTCTGTTTTGTTTAACGGTCTTTGCATTTTTAAATAAATATGTCTTAAATAGAATATTTAACCCACCTTCAAAGTGCAATGTTATTGGGGTTATATCGCCATTTCATCAAATAGTTATGCAAGAAAATGATTACTTATCAAACGAACATTATTTTTGGTTTTCGTTCATCTTAAAACGTAAACAAAACATGGAAACTGTGAAACAGGATAATGACAAGTTTGTACAAAAGACCCACGTTGAAATTCAAGAAATGTACATCGGCATTTAAGATTAATTGTGTTATTTGGTTTCTTAAAAAGTTTATTCGTTTTCTAGGTATACTTGTCCAAGTACTTCTAAATTATGTATTAAATGCCAAGTGCAATTGTACCCGAGCAATATGTCCCCAAAAGAGCCTCTAGGTATCCATTAATCATATATAGATATTTAAATGACGTAACATTTGATAAAGAAACCGAATGCTTTAAAAAAATTATATGGTTTTTAATCAGACAATGTTCCAGCTTCTCCAGCTTATGGAGTGTATGTTTCACAATTAATTCGTAAAGCGATAGCTAGCATAAATTATCCAGACCTTCTCATTAGATATAGTTATCCCCGTGACCGTCTTATTAATCTATGCTTCATGGATGTAGCGTTGCTCGACATTTAGCAAAGAATTCCGGTGCTAGGGCTGTCTTGAACTTACTATGAGGTATGAGCAAAGCTCATTGTTGAAGGCCTCATGGTGACTTCAAGATGAAGAACAACAATAAAAGCGTTGTTCCTTTGCTTGTTTTTTTTTCAATGTATTTGTAGAGACTTTGTATCATGTGCATTCACGCCATATCCTTTTATTCACCATTTACGACTAGATTGAGCTTGTCTCTGCTGCAGTGTGGAGTCCGTAAAAAGATTCCCCATGCGAGAGATGTATGCTCTCTGTATTTTTCAGTTATGGTGTACTTGTGTGTGAGAGAATTTCTCATATGGATATACTGTTCATACTTTCAAATTTTGGCATTTATTTTTGTAATTTCGAAATGTAATTCTGGCCACCTGTTTTAAGTGCTCATATCTCACTATTTTATAACGCCAAGTTTTCTTACATTCAACTTGATGAGTGCCCTGTGTTTGTCTATATGTTGTAATCGTCCACTAGCTTAAGACACTAGTGCTTTTGTCGGGCAAAGGATGACAGTGATTGTAAGAGCACTTTGCCAGTTTAATTGATGTTTGTTGACAATCCTGCACCCATAACCAATGAAGACATGGATGTAGCGTTGCTCGACATTTAGCAAAGAATTCCGGTGCTAGGTACCGTCTTGAACTTACTATGAGGTACTACAAAGCTCATTGTTGAAGGCCTCATGGTGACTTCAAGATGAAGAACAACAATAAAAGCGTTGTTCCTTTGCTTGTTTTTTACCATGTATTTGTAGAGACTTCGTCTCATGTGCATTTACTCCATATCCTTTTATTCACCATTCAAAGCATTCCGTCTCACATGATCATAAAAAAAGTTCTTCAACAGATATCAGTCCCTTTTGGAAAAATTTGAAATTTTAATCCGAACTCTGATTCAAGATAATACAAGGTTGATCATTTCTTTGATAGCTATTGCTGCAGAGTTGCTTGCAAAATTGAAGGGGGGGGGTTTGTCGCGCCATAAAACCAGTTTACCCACCATTTCTTTTGAAATACCTTCACTGGAGCGGAAGTGTGTATCGAGAATTTCCTTATTTATGTCAATGGCATTTAATTTCTATAGATGCGACTCGATTAAATGCCTTATTTAAGTCAATAACAAATTGACTGCAAAAAGGTGCACATTGACAGTGCCAAAACATGGAGCTTTTTCTTGGTCATAGGTTACTTTAAAATGCATAAAACACACGGTGTATAAAATTTTGTAAACTTCCAATTATATTTTCAAATATTTCAAAGCATATAAACAGCAAATGGAAATTGAAGGACCGTTTCCCGCCAAAATTTTGATGTTTTATATCTCAAAAAGTCTTACATGGATTTTCAAAATTTTTTGCTCATGTTCTATTAGCAAAGTTTTTCAAAACAAAAGGTCAGAATTTAAATTCTAATTACAAAATTTCTGACACTCGTACTCCCTTAAGAAATTATTATGCCATCCCTGACGAGTTGTTATATGGTTTATTATTTATTCTGATTATTGTATTTTTACAGATTTTTGTCAGGAACGAAATAAGATTATCATAACATGAAGAAAAGGTAAGGAAAACTTCAAAATGCCTACCAATTAACGATTTTCTGGCAAGAAAGTATTTTGGGTAATAAGTCATATGAAGATTAGTTCTTCGATTCATCGATAAATTCATTAATTTATATACACACATTTTGACCTTCTTCCCTTTTCTACTTTTCTAACAAAATGTATTTGAATTTTTTCCCACACCAAGTAATAACAGAAGTGAAAAACATCTTTCAGGTAAATACTGAGCTAATACGAGACTTTCGAGATAGGAACTCTCGTGTAATTGAAGGTGGAAACGATCTCCTCAAACACCAGTAAGACGGATAACTGGATCCCTGACATATTGAAATAAATATATATACCACCTAAAACAAACTATTTATGAAATTGAAGTGCACTTATAATTCGTCCTACATGACAATTATTAAACTAAATTTTAACTGACGAAAAAAAATAAACTGAAGCACTACAAATAGATTAAATATAAATCACCCTTAGCTCAACAGTGTTAATAAATCAGTGATTCCCTCTCAAGGTATTGATGTATTGATTTTTTTAGCATAATACACAAAAATGTTTCCGGAGTGAACATGACTCAAAATTCCCGTATTAACGTATATCATGGACATTGGTATCGATTAATTTTTTTTTTTATTAAAAGAAGTATTCGGGGTGTGATTTTTGGACAATCCGATGTATTTCAGGGGGGTTACTCCTTGAAACGCGTGCGCAGCATTACAAAATTAACGGTTTTTATTTTGCAAATTGTCTATTTATGTATTTTGAAACCACAGCGAGGATATTTAAGATTTTCCTTACATGAAAATTTTACATTGAGTTTTGCGGAAATGTTCTGTTTCAATCAAAATTCTAACCCCTTATAACACTTAGGCTTTCGTTTCGATTACTGCATTCAGTGGACGTCTTTGGCCGTTTAGTTAATTGATTCTTCTTTCTGATTATTGTTTGATTATGGTTTTCCATATTATTTGATTCTATCGCTTCTGATGAGAGGATTCTCCTTGAAGCAAGTGTGAAGCAAGTGTGAACTAAGTGTACAGCATTATTGACGGTTTATTATATGCAACTTGGGAATTGTTGTATTTTTATTTTTATTTGTCTGACCACTGAGCTAAATTTTAATAGATTGTATCTTTTAATTACAATGACAAATTTAACAATAAAAAGGATATAATTGAAAATATCCCAATTCCACCAAATTTCAATCAGATGAAATCTTTAGACTTCTTTATTAAACAGTCTTTAGAACTCAAGACAAGGGCACTTGATTACTAGCTCTATTGCATGTTAATTTCAACCTGCTCTGTAACATATATATTATACAATTATAGCCCATTAATGAGGTCAATGCAGAAATTTATTGACATGAGAAAGGTATATTGACCGAGGACGTAGTACCAAATTTACCTGCATTTAGCAGAAATCTATTTTTTAACAATGTTGAAAGTTCAAACATAAACATAAGATGACTATTAACACTTAATTGATATCAAATTGATAACAAAATCCTGCTTATTTTCAAGTTCTATGTACCTATATAAAAGTTTGAAATGGACTGAATGGAGTTATAACAATTAGTCTCAGGCTTATCAAGGTAGCTAGTAACTTTATAATTTGAATTATTAAAATAGCTGTAATTCTTGTCTTTCTTCAAATTTTATCTTATAGACCACTTACGAAACGGGATTTTTTTTTCATTGAAAACTACAATACACTATTTTTAAATTCCTTTCTTTTTTTTTCTTTTACTTTTGTTTCTAATTTAAATTTTTTTGGAGGGGGTCTTTCTTGTTTTGATTGAGGTCTTTCTTGTTTGAATTATT
>MJUU01062372.1:57934-68689 GCA_002080025.1 Modiolus philippinarum
AAAAAAAGAAAGATGATGAAACTAATGACAATGTACAGGAAGATGTATTTCAAAATAGCTTACATGACGCAGACATTTTACAGGCAATACATGCTATTGAAACTGACCACATTGAACAATCTACAGTAATTCATAAAGATATTGAATCGTTCACATCTCAAATACTAGACGCATTACAAAGTATTGCAAAAAGAGTTGAAAATATAGAAAACAAAGTTGAAAACTTAAACAGTAATGAGATGGGAAAAAGACTAAGCAAAATTGAGCAAAATACAAGTGAAATAAAAACTGGAAATGATGAACAAAGAAAATATATGTTGGATGAACAAGACCGACTAAAGATTATGGAAAACCAAATAGAATGTCAGATATGTAAAAATAAAGAAACTGATATGGAGCATTATGTTTATACTTTAATTAACCTCACATACCAAGTTTCAAAATTTGAAAATAAACTTGAAGAAATGAACAAAACTACAAATTCAACTGCAAAAGAAACAAAAGAAGGAGAAACTGAAATCCAAATCACAGAAACGAGTAAGACAAAAGGAAATGAAGAAGCAAAAGTTAACAAAGAACAATATGAAACCGATTTAGAAACTACAAACAAATTTGAAGTATTACGAAATGTTACTGACGATAATGTCAGCCATGAGTATCATAAACACTTCTTTATATAGAAATTAAGAAATGAATTTTTAAACAGTTTTCTATAATCAAACTAAATCAAGAACAAAATCAATTTCTTTGTCCACCTACCGATAATTATTTGTATTTGTTCGAGTGTAACTTTTAGACATCGGATACATACTCTTTTTAATTTCAATGTATAAAATAATACCTGTTCAAATTGATTTTAAATTATTATCAGTCAAATCTTGACATATAAATAGCCTTACTTTTTTAGGTTACTAGAACAAAATCAAGGACGGGTTCAGGAGAGTAACATGTAGCTTTAAAAACAGCTCTGTAGTTTACTGCATACCGAGGGATCGGATAAACCCGTTACTATTTAATTCGACGTCACAAACAGAAAACAAATAGATTTTTTGATATTTTGTAAATGTATTACTTAAAGTATAAAAATTAACGTAAAAATACAATGATTTTACAAGCATATAAACAATGAAAGAATATGGAGTAAATGTACATGAAAGAAATTCTCTGCAAATTCATAGCAGAACAGGGCAATGGAACAAGACTTTTATTGTCGTTTCTCATCTAGAAGTCACCTCTAGGCCTTCGAACATGTGCTTTAATACCAGAAACTTTTCCTGCTCAAATTTGACGATAGTCTCCAACACTGTTTCGTTGATTAGAACATTAAAGTCTGGCCCATAACTACTAACCTCGGAGATAACATTTGCTCCGATGACTCCTCAAAAATAACGTGGATGTTAACAAAATACCGAAGTTACTGTTAGTTTAGTTTGTGCATATGCGCATTTCGACAACTTATGTCTCTTCAAAGCGGATGAAATCAAAACATTTGGAAATCCATATACCAAAATATTCGTAAAAGCTGATAGAGAACAAATTGCCAATAGGGCCAAAATTAGCCAAGGACAGAGGTATGCCAGAGGGAGATACTCATTAGTTAAAAGCGATGCCATGTTCTTGACTAGTTGAAAAAAAGAAAAACTTTTAAGTGGCATCTTTTGGATCATTACTGTTATGTTTTGTATTTATATGGAAAAGACTAAGAAGAATTTTATTATACCAATCAAGAAACCAATAAAAGTAATCAAAATAAGGCAACACACAGTATGATCAGACACAGATAAGAACAGCCACATACAGACCACTACTGGTCCCTTATGCATATCCGGCACGAATTTTTGCAAAGCTTGATGTTTTAAGGTGGACAAAATGGTTAAAATGTACTGTCACAACATTTCTAGTATTAGATTGACCATGTTTTAAATGGTGTCATTAATATACCATGTTCAATACAGCAAGTTGCAAAAAAGATACTTTACTCCGATACTAATAGCATACAGTATATCCACAGTCCCTCAATATAATATATGAAAAGTCATAATCGGTAGGTCGAATTCGATACGTTAACTGGTTAAAATGTCTGTTCTCATCTGTGAAACCAACATTTCATATATATCTATGATGATCTATGATGGCTAAATAAAGAATTTTTGAAGGTTTGAAAGTATCCCTGACTTAGCGATTCTGTGGTAGTGCATTTGCTCCTTCGGCAAAACCTTTGTATGATAATAAACTTTACTGTAATGAATCAACTGCAAAATGCACACTCCATAAGCTGCAAAGGTAGGTATTTTGCTACTAAGAAACGGGAAGTTCACAACTGGGAAGTCAAAATTATCACATTTGTAATTAAGTTTAAATTTGAGACTAGACCGAGTCATTTAGTATTTGTTCTTTACTTTTTAACTTTACATGATCTTTCTAACGATTTTTTGTTAATATTATGGTTCATATGGCGAATGATGCAGGCATAGCCGGAAACGCTTAATATGTCGATGCTAATAGACCTACTCCTTTTGGATATCATGTTCATATGTCCACGATATGTCTTAAAGCTAGATAGGTCATATGCAATGGGAATAAATGAGACAAATTCTTGCCCTACACTTAATTTGGTTTGTCTTAAAATTAACATTACATGAGTAAATAATATTAAATCCGACACATAGCTCACTAAGTGATAACCGCGCTCCCCAATACAAGATACATGTATTATGATGACAGAATTCAAGTCTGGGTATTGGAAACACCAAAAATTGGTCAGATAAAAATTTAGAATAGGAGATTCCCTATGACCTCACTTCCAGAGGTAGATCCAGAATTTGTTACCGGACTAACTAACATGCATCCAATGTGACAAAACCGGACTTTTCACTGGCAGTATGACGGGTGCCACACGTGGAGCAGATCATGCTTACCCTTCCAGAGCACCTGATGGTACCTCAGTTTTTATAGGGTTCACTCTGCTAGTGCTTTGGTTGTGTGGCGTTCTTGTTCATTTTTTGTTATTTGTTTTTGTCCTTGTCATACCGTCTCAATTCGTGTTGGATGTGAATTGCCGTTATTTTGGTCTTATGATTTTAGAATACCCCCTTTCCTCGTTGTTGCTTCGGTATTCGTTTGTTGATGTATTCATGAAGAATCTCTTAAAGTTTCATCAAACTCCATTCATTGGTTTAGAAGGGGTTGTGGATACCATACCAGTACCCCTAATGATAATGCACGGCTAAGTCGTATGACTATGGGAAACTAAAAAAAAGTCTGAATAGATCAAAAAGTGCACTACGGCATCATGTGATAACGATTCTCTGAAAGTTTAATCAAGTTCCATTTATTGGTTGAGGATGAATTGCGTTTACCGTACCGGTACATCCCTAATGACATTGCATGTCTAAGTCTATGTATAGCTATGGGATATCCATCTGAAAAAGTGGTCAGCTCAAAATCTAAAATAGAAAGTGCATTATGGCATCATGTGATAAAGATTACCTGAAAGTTTCATCAAATTCCATTCATTATTGTAAGAGGAGAAGCAGATAACATACCAGTGCCCCCTAATAACAATGAATGGCTAAATCCATGGGCTATGGCATCATGTGGTAGAGAATCACTGAAAACTTTATCAAATTCTATTGGTTGGTTAAGAAGAGTTGCGGATACCATCAAATTCCATTCACTGGTTTAGGAGGAGTGGTATATACAAAGGTCGGACAAATTGATGGACGGACGGAAACAACGAACACCATATACCCGCTTTTTTCAAAATCGGGGTAAAATAAAAATTATTATTTAAGAAAGGGTAAAAGAAAGAAAAAATAATAATGAATAATAAAGAAATAAAACAAAATGATATAAAAGGAGTAAAAGAAACCTACAAAATTAAAACAATCCCACAAATATCTACATTAGAAAAATAATCATCATCTAAAGAAAATAATGCATAACATAAAAGGACAAAAAAAAAATGGTTGAAATGAGTATGTACGGTAAGGGGCATATTTGGCCCCTAAATTCAGACCCTTATATTTGATAAAATCATGTCTCAAAATACAATTCACTATCAGTATATAATACACTTCGACAGATTTTGCCAAAGTCTTTTTGGTTTGTAGAAGAAAATTACCTCCAAAATTGGACAAATATAAGCATTTTCACAAAAAAAAAGACTAAAATGACCAAATTCTTACATATTTCAGTACAGGAAACATGGAGCGCATGCTTGTTCCAATGAGATTTTTGCATGAAAAGGTTGCAATTTCTTTTACTTTTAACATATCAAAAAATCTCACTGGCACAAGCATGTGCTCTGTGCTTCCTGTACCAAAACATGAGCAAAAATGGACGAAAATTTGTCAATTTTAAGTAAATTTGGATGAATCATAATATTTATGACGTCACAATCAGGATTTTATGACGTCACTGCACCAATTTACTTGAGTTTTGATTTAAGGTAGATCGGTAGTCTTCCGCTATTTTGAATTTGTTATTTATGCTGTTATAGTATTATCTGCTTTTTAAATATGCAAATATTTTTATTTGTAATGAATCAATCAATATTATATCCATAATACAAAATGCAAAGGACCTTCATGGACTTGATTTCACATGTCTTTATCTTATTAGCCGAGGTATGGTAACTTGATAATTAAATAAATGGGAAGAGGATTTTTGAAAAAGGGAGATAATCTGATAAAAATATTTTACAAAGATATCACTATGAAAATTCACATTTTACAAATTATATGGAAAACAAAGTCGGTGACCCCCATTTTTCTTTATATATTCTGAAAGTATGTTCAAAGGACTAACATATGAGTAAAATACAAAGAAATCTATGGAATAGTTTTAAAGAAAACAACCAAATACCTGTTTTTCCCTATATATTCATTAGAAATATTTGATTATTTTGATATCATTTATTTTAAAAACAAGCATGGTGACCCCCCTTTTTTATTATTTTATTTCAATGCTCATATAATAAGGAAACTTTCCTGAGAAAATAAAGAAAATCTATGGAAAAAAATTTTGGAGTACCCATCTACCTTAAGCAATATGCCAGGTATAATTTAAAGGAAAACTCCGTTTGATAATATAGCTAGGTTTGGGGGCCATATATATATATACATTTATATCATATTTTAGTTCATTCTTAATATACAGGAGAGGAAATATGACATATTCAGGACAAGAATTTGGAAGTTGCGGCAAAAAAGGTGGGTGAGTAGTCAGAATAGTATTAACATGACCTGAATTCAGGTATATTATGCATGTAAAAGTTTATATCATTAAGTATTGTAATTCTAGTAGTACCAGAAAAGGGCAACTGAGTGTCCTCATTTTTACTTGAATATAACCTCAAAATATTTCCAGCTCCTTTCTGACCTTTCTTGACCCAGAAATCCGATTACAAATTTGTCACTTGAACACTCACAAGACAAAGTTAGTGAAAGTGGATAAAAGTTGTATATAAAGATTCCCAAACATGTTGTTGAAAATCAAAAATGCTAGAAACAGAAAGGCTTGGACGTAACTTACATTCTTTACGTAATAGGGGATATCGACAAGATAATCTGCTTGCGTCCGTTAAATTAGCTTTCAGATCTAGTGACATTAACATTTTACAGACAAACTGGCCTCTCACTGATGTTGCCGATGTCTTCTGAAATATATGATTATATTTGACCAAACCCTTCGGGGAAAGTTTGAGTGCGATTTTTCTTTTATAGTGCGACAGTGTTTTACCAGCAGACAAGCCTCCTTGAGTTAGCCTGCAGTTTAGCGGCGAGCACCCATTTACCAAGCTTTCAAAATTCCGTATTTTAATTTTCCCTCCTTTCAAGATTGTGGTCAAGGAGTTAGTAGTCTACCTGTATTGGGTTTTATTCGTATGTTTATTAAAATATGGGGAAACGGGACAAATAAAGGGTAGGTTTGGGTACCCATAAACCATTTTAACCCTACCGCTGCCTGTTGCTAGTTCCTGTACCAATCTGGCTATCCCGAGTTAATTCCTATCGTTTCCTTTGCAGATACTACCGTTCACTTTCTGCGCCAATGAAACAGACTTATTAAATCAAAGCTCCGATGGAGCTAAAAATCGAAATCTCCAATCTACACACGAGAAAAAGTCGTAGTCGTCAGAAGCATAGAAAATAAATAAAATATAAATATTTAGTTGGAAATTAGAGAACTGATCCAATAAACGCAAACAAAACCCATATCTCATATTGGTTATTCCGTAAAACGTGAAAATATGTATCTCTAGCCCATTTATTATAATCAAAGCTCCGATGGAGCTTAATCTCGAAGCCCTGAAATTCTACATGTGGCAAAACTTCGTAGTCATCCAAAGAACTACTGCATACGTCTGCATGTATTAAATTATAGTCCGTAATACGTGTAAATAATCGGATTGTGTGATTTCGCATGTTGATTTCATTGCTATTATATATTATCAAGCGCATTTGGCCACTTATTGCGATTTTAAAGGCGTAAAAACTTCTTAAAAGGCGACCGCAAAGCGAGAGCCTTTTAAGAAGTTTTCAGTCTTTAAAATCGCTGTAACTGGCCAAAATTGCGCTTGATAATTAATTTGTGCGAAAATTCGAACGAACAAATAACGATGTTTGTATTTTGAATGCTACGAAACATTTACTACACTATTTTTTAGAATACACACAGTGACACTACAACGACTCGTTATTGATTTTTTGTAACTATGAATGGGGACATGTTTGACCTAAAATAAATAATTTAATTCATAATTATAGAACACCAATCCCTGAATCTATTAATCACTAATTGATACTCAAAACAATAAATACGTTACTGACTTTGAAAATTTATAAACGTAATATTATAATACTAAATTAATCGCGCTTCTGGACACGTGTACTTATGTAAACTTTAAATATAGATCGCTTCAGCTGTGTGAATACACATCTGACGTGTTTATCGTATGTTTCATTTTAAACCAATAAAAACATCTCTTAAAGGTCAATGGGCGTGTTTTTCCATCAGATATGAAGACAGCCATTCATTTTCTATATTAAAGCAACGAGTAAAAAAACGAGTAATTTGATTAACATGCATATTGTTTTCAGTTTAATAAAACAACACTGTATTCACCTCAAGAAAATGAAGAAATATAACTTAAATACTAAATGTATCCGATTTTGAAAGGATCTTGCGCACTATATTTTATTGGAAGCACGAAGATCATCTTTTAGAGCTGTTAATAGGCTTGAAGCCTCATGCGGGGCACGTGATTTTTTCTTGCCATATCAATATCTCTCCAGCCATTTCATGGCTTCGAGATAAAAAGCCAATACAGGTAAGTAAACAAACACTGATACGGAGAATCGAAATTCTTATTTTCGTATTCGAACGCCAATATTAGACAAATGACTACCCGACAGGCACACTGAATTTCTTGATAGAAACAGGGAGTAAAACTGAATATCTAAACTTTATATTGTCTATTTCTATTTGACTATTTGACTCACGAAAACAGATTTTGAAAGTAGCCTAACGAATTATATTTGATCGGAAGCAAGCAGTTAACTTAAATGGACGTTCATAGGCTTGTCCTTCTCAAGCGATCACGTGACATCACTTGGATGGTTTTAATAACTTTTCAGTCACTTCTTGGCCTTGGGTCTTAAATAAGGCAGCGAAACCCTTGGCTTAACCAATTGTACAATATGCATCTATGATGAAGTAAATAATTATAAAAAATTACTAGATACAATGGATAAGAAAGTATCTTTATCATTCAAGCAGCACATATTGTTTGCACTTTGGACAGATTTATGAATATAAATATAAATATATTGCAGACGGATGACGTGAGATTATAACAGTCAACGAATTAGAGACAAGCGTTTAAATGACCTTGACACCTCTTCCAAAGGCTTAACCTTAAATAATGCATCTGACTGTAAGACAATCGTAGTGACTGTAAGAGCACTTTGCGACTTAATTTTATGTTTGTTGACGATCCCGCATCCATAGGCTAAAACACAGATGCAGCGTTAATGAATTCTGCTAAAATCGATGCTAGTTGCCGTCTTGAACTTATTATGAATTATGAGCATATTTCATTGTTGAAGGCCTCATAATGACTTTAAGCAACAATTAAAGTATGGTTCAATTCCTTAGTTGTTAATTTGTTCTCCATTAGTTTTACACATATTTTGGTTTAAGGATACCAAATGATTTGATTTGATCTGCACCGAAGAGACATAAGTTGTCGAAATGCACATATGCAGGGACGAAATTCATAATAACTTTTGTATTTTGTTATCTAGTTCTACAGTGTATTTGTAGAGACTTTTTCTCATGTGCATGTACGCAATATCCTATCATTGATAATTTAAGACTGGAGGTTGCTCTCCTGCAGTGTGGAGTGAATAAAAAGATTGCCCATGTATGAGTTGTACGCTTTCTATATATAATAGTTAAGGTGTACTTGTTCTTTAGAGATTTACTGTTATGGATTATTTTTTAGCTTCCGATGCCTCTGTTGTTGGAATGTTAGCCCCGAGGGTATTCACCAACCCAGTAGCCAGTACCTTGGTACCTGCCCACAAACCGATTTTATTTGGAAAATCTTATTTAAGAAAAATTGCTTTAAGGTAGTAGGCCTAGGTTAAGGAACATAACTCTTAAAAATCATTTGTACGTTTGTTTGAAACACTTTTATAAATAATATTCTTAGCTTCTAAGTAACATAGATGATTTTTATTCTGTTTCACTGCAAAGCTTAAAAGGCAATGATGAACATGTCCGTTTCAAACGCCTTACTAATTTAAAGAGTTATTTCCCTTAACCAAGGTCTACTACCTTTAACTAAGGAATATCTCCCTAGGTAAAGTTCTGTTCTCAGCAGATTTAGGTTAAACCCTGTATGGAAGTGCTTTAATTTTTTTATTATATTTGATGGACATCGCTTAATTCAGTGACGACTAACAAAGGGGAGGGTGGTATATCTATTGTGGGTGTAGAGAGGTGTGACTTTGAAATGTCAATAAACGTTAGTGTGCAATATGATGATTTATCATGATCAACTGTGCAATATGTTTTTATTGAGCAAGTACACTTCTATATTTTATACATAGGAACAAAGGTACAAATATAATAATACTGAATATTATTTTTTCTATTTTCTAGCAAATTTAACTAACGCCTGACCGATGTGATAAAAATATTTCTCGTCTCTAGTGAGAGAACAACTCGCGTGGAATTTCCTGCAAAATCTATTCGAAACATAATCCTCGGTGTTTTACATTATGTCATTAGAGAAAATTTTTCTACAACTTAAAAAAGTTAATTATGAAATTTCTCACATCTTGTTAACACTCGGCAAGCCTCGTTTTCAAACATTTGCAAAATTTATTTAACTCGGTGTGAGAAATTTCATAATCAACTTAGTTCTCGTTGTAGAAACAATATGTAACATCCGTTTCTATTACTCCATCAATATTAATAGATATATATATATTTTTAAGTAATTTAACAGTTATCACATTGTCATATTTAACCAAGTAATCATGGTCTAACTTTCAGTTTTAAAATTTCTGTTATTTATCTTAATAAGAATAAATTTTAAAAATCCTGTAATTAAAAAACTCCCTTATTTTCACCAGTCCAACAGTAAGACTTGTCTGACATGAAAATTTGCCTAGCGATTTTTACAAATTTTCTGTTTTATCAAAATTCTAACCCCCTCAAAATGCTACGGCTTTATTCCGTGTATGGCACTCGGTGGATGTCCTTAGTACTGGATTTGGCTTCCTAGTTCGATAGTTTTGATAATGAGTAATTCTTTTTTTACTATATTTGGATTATGGCTTTCCATTAATTTGGTTTTAATGCTGCTGATGAGAGGTTACTCCCTGAAACACGTGTACAGCATAACGAAATTTACAGTTTAATATGCAACTTTGGAATTTTTTGTATTTTTTCTTCTAATGAGCCCACCCCCCAAAATTTTTCGGGCCTCTCAAAAAGTTATTTAGATTTCTTTGCTCATATTTTGTTATTAAAATTAAAGTTTACAACGTTTTTCACTAGATGCGATAAATATTAATAAATAGAATTCGCACACCTATCCTTAATTGTTTTTAAAAGCTTAGATAAGCTTCGATGGATTTTTTTGAATGGCGTAAGGGACCGACCATTTAACCTGAAAGGGGGGGATTATGTTTTTTTTTCTGGACAGAATTTTTTTTTCGCGCTTCGCGCAAAACAAATTATTTATTTTTTGCACGCGTATCAACAAAATATTTTTTTTCAAAATTAACATTCAGAAAATTTGTTTTCATCATTTTAACAGCCAAAATATTTTTTTCACATAAAATCAGATCCAAAATATTTTTTTAGAAAAAAAACATAGCCCCCCTTCAAGTTAAATGGTCGTCCCTAAACAAAGGAAAACACAAAAACAAATAAATACAAAGACTAAAAGACTTGATAGTAATAATAAATGAAACATGAATAATAATCAAAAACAAAAACGTAATAGGAATGAAAAAAATAAATAAAACAATTAAAAGAAAGAGGGAAAAAAACACCCCTTCCATAAAAAAAAAAACATAAAAAAGGAAAAAAACGGGCAAGTCGTACTACGGAAGCCGTAAGGGGACACACAAAGAATAAGTAAAAATTATTTTCAATTCGAGATCACGATAAAACAATACCGTTTTACCGAGATCTCGATAAAAATTATGTGGTTATCTCGATAAAACAAACACT
>MJUU01062372.1:72908-89484 GCA_002080025.1 Modiolus philippinarum
AAAAAAAAAAAACAAAAAAAAAAACGTACAAAAAAACAAAGGAGAAGAAGAAGACAAGCAAACAAACAAAACAAATTTCAATATTTGGAAATTAAAAAAAAGGTAAACAAAAACAAAACATGACATAATGGGACAAAAAAAAAAGATGAACGAAAACGGTTGTAATTTTAGTAATTAGTTTTTCTCTATTACTAGTGCTTTAATGGAACAAAATAATCACGAATGATAAGAAAACGACTTAATCTGGTATAAAGGGCTTGACTGTGTCATGCATATACATACATTCATATACTCTACAGTTTATGCTACACATATGTATATGTATATATAGGAGAGGAAATGTCACAGATTCAGGACAAAAATTTGGAAAATGCGTTTAAAAAGGATGGGTTGGTGAGTACGCAGAATAGTATAAACCTGACATGAATTTATCGTTATAATTTACATATTATAGATAAATTACGTAATTTTTTAAGAAGTTTTTCCTGAAAAAAAAAAAAAAATCGGTCACACCTTTTTAATTCATTATTTATCATTAAACTGTATACATAAATAAAGTGTATAACATAAATTAAGTACGTTAATTCTTAAAGTATGATAAAAAAAAAAAAAAGAAAAAAAAAAAACAACGGAGTGTCCTTATTTTTTACTTCATTTCAGCCTTAAATGATTTACAGCTTCCATTTTGACACAGAAATCGGATTTCTTTTTTATCACTTCAACACTGACGAGGACAAATTAAATTGCAACTTAAATTGCATATAAGTTGTATACAGATATAATAGTTATAACATTTCTTTATTATTGAGTGAACGAGGGATAATTATAGTTTTCATAACGAGAAAAAATTGTATATCGATGGATATCGATGGATATCAACTAGAGTTATGTACTTTCAAAATACAATAAACGAGCCTTTGGCGAGCCAATGAAATTCCTGTAAAAGCTATTTAACAAGTTCATATCTAACTCCAGCTTCAAAGTCTAGTATCTAACTCCAGCTTCAAAGTCTCGTTGTTTACGACAAATAACTATCCGTGCAAGGAACAGATAATAATCGTGTATCATGAGGGAAAGAAATGTAATAACTTATTTGTATAACAGTATCGATTCTTATCAAAATTATCTGTATTGTTCTTATAAAACTGTAATTAATAAAAGATTCAATAGAAAACGTAACAAATACTTGATTAGAATGATTACGGCCACAGTTAAATTTAGACGGGAGGACCTGGCAAGAAGAAACAAGTCACCGAAAGCTTGAACAATGTCTTGGCAAACTTACACTTCGTTGGTAACAATGCAAAATCCCCTATGTGCCCCAATAGAGAGATAAAGGTCACGACGACCCATACGCAAGCCCACATTAAAACATGACCCTCTGGATTTTGCAAAGGAGTCGAAACCAAGTTTTAAACTGGTACCAGTTAAAGAACCGGCCTCAGTTAAAGAACCAGCCTCTCCGGTAAAAACGAGAGATGACCAAAACCTAATGCCTTGCGGTATCGCAAGATAATATAATTTGCCAAAATATGAGCGAACGTACAATAAGGAAATCATGACCCATTGTCTTCTTGCAAGATTCCGCCATATGAGGGTGTCTATACACACTCAGCGCCAGAGAAACCTTAACAACGCAATCCTCCGGACTTTAAACAATTGGTGGAAATACATGCGGACCAGCTGTATTCAGAAAACTTTCTAAAGCGCCTTGGATTGTATTGAGATAAATGCGCAAACCATCATCTGATAAATTAGTTCCGTCATATCTATATAAACTAATTTCTTTTGAGTCAATATTTTGGTGCCTTATAGCAAAACCTTGTATGCTAACAATTATATTTCTAACCGCTAAAATGACTCGTTTTCTTGATTTTTCAACTGCTTTGCCAGAGATAGCAGTATGCCAATATCTACGTTTTAAAATTTCACTCCAGATAATCTTGGTTTGCGGAAATAACATGTGAAGGCGCAATAGATCAATCCCAATATTATGAATTAAATCTACACTGGTTTCCGTTCCAATTAAGATCATTAGACCCAAACTGAATAAGCAAGAAGTCCGGAGGAGGTCGACTAGCTAGTAACCGATCAAACGTTGACCTGAATTCACCCCATTTCATACCTCTTTTCCCAAACCAGGAAATGAACCCACCAATGTGTTGGAGGTTAAGATTTAAACCCCAGGTCTTCCGCTAGCATTTCTGTTGGCCCAGTATACAGAACGTCGACCTCTGATGATCACTGGATTGGGCATTCTGTGGCAAATTTCCATCCGTTTGTGTACTAGGCATCACATCTGTATTCAAAGGCTGGATTGATTGTGCTCTGTTTGGTTCGACCCGCATCAGCTGTTCGCCTACTGTTTTCATGGTTTTCTGACGTTTTCTTGCTACCTGCTCATCTGAACTTCTCTTGGTAGGCTTTCTGCGTCGTTGTGGTGGTTTCATTTTGTAAAATCCAAGGAGGATTCCAACGGATTACAAATTGGCGTTTGAAGAGAAATGTCGTGTGTGCTCGCTTATTAGCAAAACATGTAATTTTGGCGAGAGTGAATGTAAAACGACATACGGAAAACCAAATCTCCGGAAATTCTAAAATCATTTACAAAAGCAACAAAAAATATTCCTTCACGTTTATTAAAGCTGTTTATCTTAATATGAAAATTATACTATAACTAATCCAAGATTCTGATTATCGCAAAATATTCAACGAATGATCGAATAACGCAGTAATTCACGAATGCGCGCAGCGCATAAGTGAATTAAAGCGTTTTTCGATCATGAGTTGAATATTTTCGATAATCAGAATCAAGGGTTAGTTATAGTTTTTATTATATAGATCTTCACGCATATTTGATGGTTGCATTGATGATTCTTTTCATGAACTACGTTTTAAAAATTAATCCGCTGTGACGTTTACTTAATAACAACATTGACAATGTCTATTGTGACGTCACTTCCTAGAGTGAAATTATGTAAAATAATTTCACAGTTACTTATCACTTTTCTTTCACTGGGAAATCTCAATCTTTCACCGCTATCTATATAATAAACACAATTATTCTCGGGGATTATTCCTTCCTATAGAGTACAAACGATAAGACAACGCTACGTCAAATTTATTGTTGTCAAAGTTTCTGGATAAAACAGTTGTTTTTGTATTAGATAAAGTGGGACTCTTAACATATTCGAGGGACGTATGTCCCGAGAATATGATAAGAGACCCTCTATATCTGATTTACATAGGAGTATTAAATAATCATTTCGTGTTATTTTCAGTAATAAAATGTTTCAGTTAAGGGAATTAACTAGATGTAGTCATGGATGTTATAAGATCAACTATTTAGAAACTTATCTTAATTGTTAAAATTTAATTGTCACTTATCAGTAGCAAATGTATGGACAAAATACCCATACTTAATTCATTTGTTTGTACAGTTTTATTGCCAAACCTGCAAATTTCACTGATCGAAGATAACTCTCCTATGTAAATACTGAAATATTTGACAACAAACTTGAATTTTATTACCATATAACTACGGCATTATCTATATCAGGGCTTTCATTGATGATAGCTATTATTCGGTTAGAAAGAAAACTCTTGGGCTAATGCTGCTGATGAGAGGTTACTCCTTGAAACACGTGTACAGCATAGCAAAATTCTACTGTTCATGACGCAACTTTTTTGTATTTTCAAACCAATGGATCGATGCCACTGCTGGTGGACCAGAGGTAGCTGAGGGTATTCACCAGTCCAATAGTCGGACTTGTCTGGCACGAAAATTTATCTTGCGTTTTATAGAAATTGACTGTCTTTATCAAAATTATAACCACTTAAAAATACTACGGCTTCATTCCGTGTATGGCACTCGGTAGATGTCCTTAGTACTGGATTTGGCTTCCTATTTCGGTATTTTTGGTATTGAGTACTTCTTTTCTGACTATTTTTTTATTATTACTTTCCATATTATTTGATTCTAATGCTGCTGATGAGAGGTTACTCTTTCTACTTTTATGATGCAACTTTGGTATTTTTGTATTTTTAACTATAACAAAAAGATGAAATAGAAGAATTGTATGGAAATGTTGTGTCCTGCATGATGACACTTTTTATGTACAGAATCTGTAAATTTTTTTAGATAAAAGATAAAACTATTACACAAATACTTAAGTATTTGGTATTTGGTGTTGAACCAGTAAACAAATACGTTCACTTTCTTGCGACACATCATGCTCTCTTTAAAACAATAGTGTACTATGCATCTATTTTATTTTCTCCCAAAAATATATTGCTTGCAGATGAGGTCATTTTTCACCAAATGTTTAAATGACCTTGACACTTCATTTAAGGCTTAACTCCAATAATACATGTGATACGTGTAATTGTACGACAAAAGTAAAGTGAATTGTGAGAACATCCATTGGCTAAAAAAACATTGCTGCAGCATCGTTCGCCAATTATCAATGAATTCCACTCAAATCGGTGCTAGGATCCGCTTGAGCTTATTATGAGGTGTCAGCAAAAATTATTTGTGAAGCCTAATGATGACTTCAAGATGAAGACCAATAATTAAATCGTTGCTTCATTTTTTGCTTTTATCATGTTGAGGAGATTTTGTCTTATGTGCATTTACTCCATATCCTTTAAGTGATTATCCCTGCATTTGAAAATATTATAATACTCTCTATACTCATTTGATTCTGTTGCAAAATAATTATAATGAATTGCCGTACTAATACCAAGCAAAATGGAAAAAAAGAGGTAAATACAAAAATAAAATGGCAACTAAGATGTAACAAAAATGGAAAGGTAATCTGAAGCTACAGCAGAGCTTCAAATGTTGAACTCGGCTATTTGATTGATAATATGGGCAAACATTCAAACAATCATCAGAGGACACTGAATTGCACGACGAAGACATTTATTAGTTAAATAACATTTCTTAACCTTATATATTGTAATTTTACAAAAAAATTGTTTAAAATGTTAGAAACCTACCTGGTGATACTATTAGAGGTTTACATTCTCAAGGCAAAAATTAATGAAAAATGTAGAGATATTTGGTTTAATACCAAACTTTCAAAGGTATGTATATCAAAAATTGGCACACTGACCTATAAATTTTCATTGCTGAAAATAATCTGTTGTCAAAGTTCTTACTAATTAAAATAATGGTGTTGAATAAATAAAAGTGACAACAAATGTCAGAATCGATCAAAGGGAGGATCCAGTAAGGGAAATCCGTATTACATACGACAGAGTCAGGGAAACACAATTCAACACAGAACATTTTAGGCAAGCCGTCATATTCCCGACTTTCTCCCGAGAAGCGGTTTTAACTTTGGTCAAGCTTCCTGTTGGATCGTTAAGTTTCGGGTTAACTCCTTAATAGTGCTATGCTAGTATGACGCTCGTGTATGGGTTTGTAATCGTCATGCTGACAAACGTTTCAACGATACACGATTGAATCCAAGTCAATTCGCCCCTCCATCTCGGCCTCATTTTCAGATCAGTTATCGATTGGGGCGAGTTGGAAGATACTGTGGCGACTCGGACAAGAATCTAGAATTTATTAATAGTGACAGATTATTACGACAATTGTTTGCACAAGGGAGGGGTATTATTTCAAACATACATAAACAACTGTAATATTTACCCTACAAAAATATGGATATTGGGAACCCCTCTCATCAAAATTATCTGTATTGTTCTTATAAAACTGTAATTATTCCTTCCTATAGAGTACAAACGACAAGACAACGCTACGTAAAATTTATTGTTGTAAAAGTTTCTGGATAAAACAGTTGTTTTTGTATTAGATATAGTGGGTCTCTTATCATATTTGAGGAAGTATGTCCCGAGAATATGATAAGAGACCCTCTATGTATTAGATATAGTGGGTCTCTTATCATATTCGAGGGACGTATGTCCCGAGAATATGATAAGAGACCCACTATATCTGATTTACATAGGATGTATAAAAATCATTTGGTGTTATATTCAGCAATAAAATGTTTCAATGATGCAATTAACCAGATGTAGTCGAAGATGCCATGCGATCAACTATTTAGAAACTTATCTTAATTGTCAAAATTTAATTGTCATCATAAGTAGAACTTATCAGTACAACTGTATAGAAAATAATACTATGTGTCTAATCTTGTCTTTTGTACAGTTTTATTGCCAAAACCTTCAAATTTTACCGATAAAAGATAACTATCCTATGTAAATCTGATTTACATAGGAGTAATAAATAATCATTTCGTGTTATTTTCAGTAATGAAATGTTTCAATTAATGAAATTAAACAGATGTAGTCATGGATGTTATTAGATCAACTATTTAGAAACTTATCTTAATTGTTAAAATTTAATTGTCACACCCATACTGAAATCATCTGTTTTGTAGTTTTATTGCCAAAAAGCTGCAAATTTCACTGATCGAAGATAACTCTCCTATGTAAATACTGAAATATTTGACAACAAACTTGAATTTTATAACTACGTCATTATCTATATCATGGCTTTCATTGATGATAACTATTATTCGGTTAGAAAGAACACTCTTGGGTTTAGTTATAACAAAAAGATGAAATAGAAGGAGAAGTATATGGAAATGTTTTGTCCTGTTTGATGACACTTTTTATGTACAGAATCTGTACATTTTTTTAGATAAAAGATAAAATTATTACACAGATACTTAAGTATTTGGTATTTGGTCTTGAATCAGCAAACAAATACGTTCACCTTCTGGGCCGACACATCATGCTTTTTATAAAACATGCAACGAAATCCTTTCCTTAAAACAATGGTGCACTATGTATCTATTTTATTTTCTCCCAAAAATATTTTGCTTGCAGACAGACCTGGGGTAATTGAAAAATGTAATTGTAATTGACTGCAATTAATTACATTTTTTAAATGTAATTGAATGTAATGTGTAATTGAGAGAAATTACAATTACTTTTTCAATTACTTTTCAATTACTTTGAACAAGTTTGATTTACATGTATTTATATGCACAAGTTCAAAGACTTCTGTTTTAAATAACATCTTAAGATCAAAGATAGAAAATATTTGATATTTGTTCATTTCTACTGAAATATTTTCTACTTACATTTAAGCTTATTTTAAAATAATAATAGTATATGTATTTAGAAATTAAATATTAATTTACTTAGTTTAAGGACTATCCTAAGTTTGTTTGTATGATCAAAAATTCAAATTTAAAATGCATGCTGTTTATGTATCAGAACTACGACAAGTAAAGGTTTGTTACTCATATGAGATTTAATAAATAGTTAGCATGATATATGATGATCTGTAAGATTTGAATTTCAAGTAAAATTGTTGAGACATTCCATTATATTGGAATTACTTTGCAGGTAAACCCATAATTAATTTTATTTCTAAGTTTCTACAAATAATTCTTTTAATGAAAGAGTTTGGTTTCCTTTAAATTTTTTTTGCTTACACCCATGTAGCTATTTAAATTTGATTCCAGCATATGTATCGGTATTTGTTGTTTTTTAACGTTTAAAACTGCATTTTGAAGCATTTACTCATTTAATATTCATTGCAAGTTTAATATCTCCTAAACATTAATAATTTTTCAACTTATATATACAATTTCACTTATACCTTATCATGGGTATCATAAGTTAATTAAGAAAAATATTATTTTATTTATTAATTAACGTTTCCTGTACTCACAGGTAAATTACTACAAGTATTTAAAGTATTAAGGCACTATAAACATACTAATTTACACCCAGCGATAAAATTTTCCTATCAAAACAAAATGTCATAGATCTAAAGGTTGTAATAACCAAAGAATACATTTAATGAATAAAACAGAGTACATATAAATTGTATATATCTTAAGAATCCAAATTATGTTAATTTATTTGATTATTTGAAATAATAAAATTGAAAACATATGACATGGCTTAGTGCATGAAAAATATCTGCAAAAACATGAATAGTGTTTTAACATCATTATGTGAAAGTTGATAAATTTAAAAAAAAAACCATAGAAATCACATATGCTTTTAATAGAATGTTACATTTTCTTGTTTGCCCACTGAATTGATTCCAAACAAAGAAGACGTCAAAACTTTTAAATTTTTGTAGCTAAAACAAAGAAATATATACATTTGTACCTTCTTAATGATGAAATGAAAACCAACAAAATGTAACAATCCGGTTTTTCATGAACATTAAAAAACAATATTCCCATTCAGACCCTAGGCAAGGGCAGCTAACAGATGCAGTCATTTGTTTACATGCATTGCTGTAGACTTATTATCATGGTCTATAGTTGAGAGACCAAAATATAAAGAGTAAATGGAAATATTCATAGCAGATCCAAAATATCATTTTCCCAGTAGATTTTAACCTTCATCAAAATTGCTTATTGGAAATCGTCTTTGGGTCTACTGTCACCCTTAAAAGTTTGTATTATATCAAACATATCATATGAAATGCAAAATTGAAATGTAATTTGTAATTTAATTATTTACTTTCCTAAAGTAATTGTAATTTCATTAATTACAACAAAGAAAATGTTGTAATTGTAACTTAATTGAGGAAATTTGAAATGTAATTGTAATTCAATTAATTACATTTCAAAGTAATTGACCCCAGGTCTGCTTGCAGATGAGATAAAATTATTACCGCCAACAAATGAGGTCTTTTTTTCACCAAATGTTTAAAACAACGACAGTAGAATTCTGAAGGAACAAAGGAGTGAAATCAACTAAAATCGAAGTCCAAAGACACGGCCAAAACAAGAACACAGAAAACAATGACGTCAGACAGACACAAAGCACAGAAACAGAAATCACAACATTCAAAACAAAGGTACTCACAGTGTTAACTCCAGTGAAACTGAGAGTGACATCAGGTTTAAATGACATTGACACTTCATTTAAGGCTTAACTCCAATAATACATGTGATACGTGTAATTGTACGACAAAAGTACAGTGAATTCTGAGTACACTTCGTCGTCATTTTATGTTTGTTGATGATCTCGTATCCATTGGCTAAAAAAACATTGATGCAGCATCGTTCGACAATTATCAATGAATTCCACTCAAATAGGTGCTAGGGTCCGCTTGAGCTTATTATGAGGTGTCAGCAAAAATTATTTGTGAAGCCTAATGATGACTTCATGATGAAGAACAATAATTTAAGCGTTGCTTCATTTCTTGTTTTTTTTTCATGTTGAGGAGAATTTGTCTTATGTGCACTTACTCCATATCCTTTTATTGATTATCCCTGCATTTGAAAAATATTATAATACTCTTTACTCATTTGATTCTGTTGCAAAATACAATATCAATTATAATGAATTGCCGTACAAATACCAAGCAAAATGGAAAATGAGGTAACTACGAAAATAAAATGGCAACTAAGATGTAACAAAAATGGAAAGGTAATCTGAAGCTACAGCAGAGCTTCAAATGTTGAACTCGGCTATTTGATTGATAGTATGGGCGAACATTCAAACAATCACCAGAGGACATTGAATTGCACGACGAAGACATTTATAAGTTAAATAACATTTCTTAATCTTATGTATTGTAACTTTACAAAAAATTTGTTTAAAATGTTAGAAACCTACCTGGTGATACTATTAGAGGTTTAAATTCTCAAGGCAAAAATTAATGAAAAATGTAGAGATATTTGGTTTAATACCAAACTTTCAAAGGTATGTATATAAAAAATTGGCACACTGACCTATAAATTTTCATTGCTAAAAATAATCTGTTGTCAAAGTTCTTACTAATTAAAATAATGGTGTTGGATAAATAAAAGTGAGAACAAAAGTCAGAATCGATCAAAGGGTGGATCCAGTAAGGGAAATCCGTATTATATACGACAGAGTCAGGGAAACGCAATTCACACAGAACATTTTTGGCAAGCCGTCATATTCCCGACTTTCTCCCGAGAAGCGGTTTTAACTTTGGTCAAACTTCCTGTTGGATCGTTAAGTTTCGGGTTAACTCGTTAATAGTGCTATGCTAGTATGACGCTCGTGTATGGGTTTGTAATCGTCATGCTGACAAACGTTTCAACGATACACGAATGAATCCAGGTCAATTCGCCCCTCCATCTCGGCCTCATTTCCAGTTCAGTTATCGATTGGGGCGAGTTGGAAGATACTGTGGCGACTCGGACAAGAATCTAGAATTTATTAATAGTGACAGATCATTACGACAATAGACCATTTGCCAGTTCTGCAATCAACAGAATGAATTTTCATTGCTAAAAATAATCTGTTGTCAAAGTTCTTACTAATTAAAATAATGGTGTTGGATAAATAAAAGTGAGAACAAAAGTCAGAATCGATCAAAGGGAGGATCCAGTAAGGGAAATCCGTATTATATACGACAGAGTCAGGGAAACGCAATTCACACAGAACATTTTTGGCAAGCCGTCATATTCCCGACTTTCTCCCGAGAAGCGGTTTTAACTTTGGTCAAACTTCCTGTTGGATCGTTAAGTTTCGGGTTAACTCGTTAATAGTGCTATGCTAGTATGACGCTCGTGTATGGGTTTGTAATCGTCATGCTGACAAACGTTTCAACGATACACGAATGAATCCAGGTCAATTCGCCCCTCCATCTCGGCCTCATTTCCAGTTCAGTTATCGATTGGGGCGAGTTGGAAGATACTGTGGCGACTCGGACAAGAATCTAGAATTTATTAATAGTGACAGATCATTACGACAATAGACCATTTGCCAGTTCTGCAATCAACAGAATGAATTTAGCAAAACCCAAAAGGGAGGTAACTTTTTGAAAAATCTCAAGGGGACAGAATGGTTCACTGCTTGTCAAAACCAGCCAAAAAATAAATCATTTTTAATCAAAAGTTATGAAAGTTTAACCTTTAGCCGACGTTTTGTCAGCAACATAATTCAAAACCCAATCCCAAGAAGCGCTTACCATGCTGTCAAGTGCTACTTGTTTCAAGTAATGAAAATAAACAATTGTACTAACTTGAACTGCCTTCTCAGTGACTAAGAAAGTATGATAAATTCGAAAATATGCTAACTTACTGCAGAATATCATGAATATTGTGTAGGGAATTACTTTGTCCAGTCTGGCTAAGCACGGAGACCGTACTTTAAAACAAATGTGCACGTTTTATATTTGTTTGTCCGGTGTAGGAGTAACTTCCCTTTAAAGGTTTGCCCAAAAACCAGAAAATTTGACTAGAACTGACACGAACTTTAGTAACTGGCAAATCATCTATTGTTTGCACAAGGGAGAGGTATTATTTCAAACATACATAAACAACTGTAATATTTACCCTACAAAAAATATGGATATTGGGAACCCCTCTACACAATCAATGTTTTTAAATCCAACTTTGGAAAAAAAATCCCGACGGCGACAACGCTGATAAATATATAATATACAAAGAAAGTTTTGATAATTTGTAAGGGATTTATAGCAAAAATTATTTACCTGGTGTTTTCTTTTGTTATTCTTACGTCTTTTTGTTTTTGTTTTTTTAGCCTAATTATTTGCATTTCTATTGTGGGGAATCTTTCAGTATGTCAGTCAGTTCATCGTCATACTGACTTACTTCGCTGGAGATCCAAGGACGCTAGGTGAGTGATCTAAACACGTGCATGGCCTTTATTATGATTTTTTTTTAAACATACGTAAAGTAATAGTTTTTTTAAGTAAATAACAATGGCTGTATATTTTTGGCAATTTATATTTCCAACTTAATTAAGTTAAACGACTTGCCTTTTTAAATAAATTCATGACAGTGTGAATTGATTTTTAAAGTAATTAAATCTATTTTTGTTGACATGGAAGGTAAAAAAAGAAAACGAAGTTATTATTATTGATATATTAATATGTTACAGTAAATGGGAAATCAGGACATACCAGTAATTACTACTAAGATATTAGAATTTCGCATTATTTACTGATTGTTTCAATGATTCAAAGTAATACACGAACTTTTTTGTTATTTTAAAAGCTATCTACTAAATCTAAAAATAAACAAAGAATTGTTAAAAGATCAAAGAAAGAAAACGTATTCCAAAAGTTATTGTAAATAATGTATAAATTGAAATAAATGGAAAATGGAAAATGAATCCAGACATGTCCATATAAAAATAATGTTATTTGAAATACAAAGTCTTGCTATAAATAGGGCTAAATAAAAAAATGATATTAACAATATCACTTAAAGATATATTGATGATGTTCTTTCCTTCAATAACGCGTCTTTTTGCTAAATGGATCCCATCCATTGATCTATCTAGAACTAACGAAAAAAAAGAAAACAACAGAAACCATTATATCTACATCTTCTGTTGGACTTACATCTCGAATTTGACGAAAATGGTCATCTCAGTACTAAAATCTACGACAAAAGGGACGACCTTAATTTCAAAATTATCAATTTCCCAAACATGGACAGTATATTCTAGCTTCACTGCTTAAGGAGTGAATGTTTCACAATTGATTCGTTACACAAGAGCTAGCACAAATTATACAGACTTTGTCATGAGACATATCTATCTCCATGACAGCCTTATTAATCAAGGACTTCAAAATTCCGTCTGATACGATCATTAAAAGTTCTTTAATAGATATCAGTCCCTTGTAGAAAAAAATTGAAGTTTCGGTTCGAACTCCAATTCAAGATTAATATTTTTACTTAGTACTTGGATGCTCATACTGTCCAACTGTCTCAACTTTCAATAGCAATTGCAGTTGAGTTGCCACCGGACACTTCCGAAATAGAAGGGGAGCGTTTGCATGCTATGAAACCAGTTTAACCCACCATTTCTTTTGAAATGCCTGAATCAAGTCAGGACCATTGCAGTCGACAATTTTCCGGTGGTTTTCACCAGATTTGTCTTTTTGTCTCAGGGACGTCGGCTCATGACAACTCTGTTCGGTTCTTATTATTTTTTTGTTATCCCAATTTACTTATAGCAAGAGGGAGACATTAAAAAATACGTAGATATTAAATTGATTGAATATTAAAAAACCGTGTCACAAATATACAGTAATTGAAGAAGAACAAAACACAAATTGCAAATTGCATTGTGTGACCAATAATTATCTTATTTCCAATTCCTATGATCCAAGAATATTTATTTTACTGAACTCTCAGATAACAGAAAATGAAAATGTATTTTAAATCCATCAACATCAGTATAAATAAAAATAAATTCATTCCTTCTTGAAAGGTCATTAGGGACCGACCATTTAACCTGAGGGGGTATGGTTTTTTTCTGGACAGATTTTTTTTTTTCACGTGTATAAACAAAATATTTTTTTTTCAAAATAAACATTATTTTTAGGGCAGAAAGCCTCCTTTTCCTTTTTTCATCTTTTTGGCAGACNTTTTTTTTCACATAAAATCAGCTCCAAGATATTAAAAAAAAAAAAACCCATAGCCACCCCCCTTCCAAGTTAAATGGTCGGTCCCTTAACATTGAGGACAGGGGATTCTTGATGTTTCTTTGTTGCTTGTTAATACTGTATATTTGTTGTCTTTTTGTCATTTATGTTTGTTTATCACAAACTTAAATTGTATCAGATAATGACAATTTGAATTTGAATTAAAACCTTTATCTAATAGAAGCATGTTTACTGAAAGGCTCTTTCAGCTGCAGTTTGAAATGTGTAATGTGAAGAGGATAAGTAAATGTGAAACAACAGCAGAAGAATGCCGTAGGAACAAGGAAAGTGATAATTACAAAAATTCAAAGACGTGGAAATATCGGCAACAGAAGAAAAACAAAGACAAAACAAGCACAACCACAATGCACGACAATAAAAAGACGACATCAAGAACTTTGACACTCATGGCGCAAACTCCCATGAAAACTTGAAGTGACATCAGGCGCTCCGGTTTGGTAACCATGTTCTGCTCCGTTAGCGGCACTCGTCAGACTATCAGTGAGTCAATTTGATAAAATATGCTATGTCTACAGTAAATATAATACAGAAAGACTTGTAGCAAGTCAAATATGCATCATTTATGCGTCCTAATATATGGTGTGAGGTTCCATACTATGTTGAAGACCGTATGATGACCCCTAGATGTTTTGTTTTGGGTCATTTTAACATGGATATAAGATGTGGTCTCCTTCACATTTACCCTATTTCATTTTTGTTTGTTTGCTATACTTCTGTGATGTTTTTATTTCTTTATGTGTCTAAATTTATGGTATAAGTTATAGGAGTTTCCGCGAATAGAATTAGTGATGTCACAGAATCTAATTTACATATGCAAATTAGCATTTTTGGTTGGCAATCTTTGATCTTTGATAACTTTTTTATTATAGGTACGATTTTGGATCTATAAAATGCATGTTAAACGTTGAGATATTCATATTATATTTTTTCTACCGATTTACTTTTCAATAAAAATAGACAATATTTTTTCATATGCATTTCAAAAATGTGAAAGTTTCGAAAACTTATATGGTTAACAAAATACACTAATTCTATATATATTAAAAATATAAAGATGAAAATTTTTACATCCTGTAAAAGTGTAAGCATGCCATAATTGAGATCAAAAAGAATTATATATTTATCTTAAATAACAAATTCTAACCAGTTAATTGAAAATGACATTTTTTACCGTAATAAGTGACTACGATTTCTTGCCGACCAAAGATAAATTTTCAAGCTTATGGCGTCACGGCGGAAAATCCTATAGCCTGTAGCTCCTTGACCCGTGTAAAAATTACAATGCGAAATTAATGGAAGGCACCTTTAATTTGTTTATTGTGCATTGCAATACGGACAAATTCGACCACCTAAAGGCTCTGTAGCTATGGGCAATACATGGCGGCATGTAGGCATGAGAGAGATATTTGCTCTATAAATATTTCAGTTATGGTGTACTTGTTCATGGGAGAATTTCCCATATGGATATACTATCATACTTTCAAATTTTGGCATTTAATATTTTTGTAATATCCAAATGTTATTCTGACCACAGGTTTAGCATGCCCATATCCCACTATTTTATAATGGCAAGTGTTCTTACAATTAACTTGATGAGTGCCCTGTGTTTGTCTATATGTTGTAATCGTCCACTAGCTTTGGATACAAGTGCTTTTGTCGGGCAATGCATGACAGTGATTGAAAGAGCACTTTTCCAGTATTACATATGTTTGTTTCAACCCCGCATTCATGACCAGAAGATATATGGATGTGGTGTTGTTCGACATTTAGCAGAGAATTGCACTTTACCGGTAATTTGTATGAGCTTCCTTTGATCTCACGAGGCAAATATATTTTAGTATTTGCTACTGCCCGAATACGAAAAAATATTGGCTAAAAGTATCTTAGGCCACGCCTACTTAGTCAATCAAAATCAATGAAACAAAGAAATATACATCTTACAGAGACTTTTACCGGATCGTACAAATTCTTTTACTAATCAATTCTAGTCAATTTCACAATCTGTTGAAAATTAACACTCATTTTCAAGATTTGTTCTATTAAATGATTTAGTTAATTACCGATAAAAAGAATAATAGAAGTTCTGTTTTTGATACAAGAAATATCGCCCTAATGATATATTCGCTCACAAGGGGCTCGTCCATTATTGTTTGCCAATATTTGTTGTATCAAAAACAAAACTTCCATTATTCTATATCTACCGGTGCTAGGGGCCGTTTTGAACTTACTTTGAGGTATCAGCACAGCAGGCTCATTGTTGAATGCCTCATGGTGCCTTCAAGATGAAGAACAACAATAAAAGCGTTATTCCTTATCTTGGATGTACCATATATTTGTAAAGACTTTGCCTAATGTGCATTTACTCCATATCATTTCAGTGTTTAATATGTAATACATTTCATTTGAGCTTTAACGCGTGATCCCCTTACCCGCAAGCTGTTTCAAACAGAGTACCGTATATCGAAAAATTGCAATTTTTTCAAACTTGGGTAATGTCTGCTTAATTTTGTCCGGGTTTCGCAGTAATGGGCATTATATAGCAGGTGGCGTCGGAGGACATTTTAGCTAAATGGGTGGACATTTTAGCGACAAAAATGTGCACATTTTAGCGAAACTTTTTAAGGACATTTGAGCGAAAATGGAAAAAACAGATGGACATTTTAGCAACAGATACTATTTTCAATGCCTCTCCCGTTCTCCATTGCTTTATATGTTGCTCCCTGCAGTGGCGGTGGAAGAAACATTTTGAGCCAGGTGATTTTTTTACATTTATTTACAGGTTGACCAGTTTTAAGGTAGATCGGTAGTCTTCCGCCATTTTGAATTTGTTATTTATGCTGTTGTGGTATTATCTGCTTTCTAAATATTCAAATATTTTTATTTGTAATAAATCAATCAATATAATATTCATAATACAATATGCAAAGGACGTACGTGGAGTTGAATTTACATGTCGTTATCTAATAAGATGAGGCATGGTAACTTGATAATTAAATAAATTGGAACAAGATATTTGAAAAAGGGAGATAATCTGATAAAAATATTTTACATAGATATCACTATGAAAATTCACATTTTATAAATTTTATGGAAAACAAAGTCGGTGACCCC
>MJUU01062372.1:100294-121240 GCA_002080025.1 Modiolus philippinarum
TTTCTGTTTCTGTGCTTTGTGTCTGTCTTGCGTCGTTGTTTTTGTTTCTAGCGTCATTGTTTTCTGTGTTCTCGTTTTTGCCCTGTCTTTGGACTTCGATTTTTGTGAATTTCACTCCTTTGTTCCTTCGGCATTCTACTGCCGTTGTTTCGTAGAACTTAATAGGGATCGTTCCATTTTTTGACTGTTATATCTTCTTTACGCAAATCGGGATTTTTACCCGAGCCGGGAAATTTTTTTCCTACACACACAGTGCTAGGAAATTTTGTTGAGCCAGGCTTTTTTTCTAATGGACAGGATCAGGGCCAGATTATTTTTTTCAGCCCAGATGCTGGTCAGAAATTTCTTTGGGCAAAAATCGGGGCCAGAAAATTTTTATCTAAAAAATACCAGCCCCCCACCCCGAAAATTAAATGGTCCGTGCCTAAATGGTTTTAAAACTTCACTGCGAAAGTTTAGTCATCTTTTAGTTTTATTTCATCTTTGATTTCTGAGTAATTTTTTAGTTCATTTTTGTTCATACAGTCGGTCGTGTTGTTTTTTTTACATTTGTATTGGTTTAGTTTTTGAATGTTGTATGTTATTTTCCAATTTGTTGATGGTTTCAAGGAGGTATATTTATATAAATATACGTCCTTGATCGTTTATAGTGTTTTTTACCTGCTTTCTCGTTTTTGTCGTGTCTCTGCTCTTAAATTTATGTAAAATACGAAAAGACCCGAGTTACATAAAATCCAGAAATTTTGTAAATCTGTACACTTTTTTCATAGATTAAAAAAAAAACTATAATCCAAAATTCTATGAAAAAAGAAGTTCTCACAGCCAAACATATCGTCTTGCATTAATTCAGAATTCTACTGCCTTACTTAACAAATGACCCCTTTAAACTTGTGTTAAACTATCACAAAGTAAGATGACCTTTTCTTAAAATTGTATGTCGAATTGAAGATACGAAATACAAAATGTACCGGATTTATAGAGTTCCCCATAAAATATTCATGAATTCAAGTTGTCTCCATATAAATTAAGCGCTCCATGAAGCCAAACGACCTCTGAATTGATAATCATTGTACCGGCCTTATTTGAAACATTGAGTTTATAGATGCTACTGAGTGATCTAAATTCTATTACTTCCAATTTTAGTCGTTTATTAATTAATTAAATCAACCCTTTCCCAGTAGCTTGATATTTTACTAGCAGACACAGTTTCTATAACACGATAGTGTGTATCTTTGTATTAGATACAGTGGGTCTCTTATCATTATCGAGGGACGTTTCATGTCCCTAGAAAATGATAAGAGACCCTCTATATCTGATTTACATGGGAGTAATCAATAATCATTTCGTGTTATTTTCAGTAATAAAATGTTTCAATTAATGAAATTAACCAGATGTAGTCATGGATGTTATTAGATCAACTATTTACAAACTTATCTTAATTGTTAAAATTTAATTGTCACTTATCAGTAGGAAATGTATATACAAAATACCCATACTTAAATAATCTGTTTTGTAAAGTTTTATTGCCAAAAACCTGCAAATTTCACTGATCGAAGATAACTCTCCTATGTAAGTAAGAAAACCATATCTTTTTCTGCACTTATTTGACAACAATAAGTTTGTCCTATCAATCTGTTATCATTTTTTAATTTATAGGGAAAAAATAGCTTTAAAAGGGCAATACCCATGCACTAGAATATAAGTAAAGGCCATTGATGAAGAAATATGAAACACTTTATCTTAGTATTAATCTTGTCAAAATTATCCATAAAACTCTTAAAAAACTATAATTAACCCTCCTATAAAGTTAAAACGTTAATACATTGATAAGACAAAACAGTAATTTCATAAAAGCAGATGTTACAAATGAACACTGTCATGTTATTGAAACTGTGCTAGAAATTAAAAAAAGGGGAAAATTGGAAAACTTCCATTAGTTTTATTCCCTGGAAAGATGCATTTCTTAGTTCGTGCATTATGAAAAAGCAGAATTAATGTAGGATATATCATTACATCTAATGACATCATGGTACAAGTAATATTATTTCTTGGGCCCTTCGAGATAAAGAAATGATATTACTACTACTACTGTTACTAATTTCGTTACTTGTTACTTCGATCATGTTACAAAAGTGCACCTCATATCCATTGTTGTCCAACCAGTGATGATCTCGAACTGAGTGCTAGATATACACCACTAATATTATCTACCAACAAGGAAACTGACCTAGTAACACGTTCTTCAAACGATTCAGTACAAGGACAAATGATAAAACTTATTTTATCTTTTATCCAACATGTAAATGTACTTTTAGTTTGATTTTATTGAAGTAGAGATACATTTCTCGATGACATGTATATCTATGAAACCCGTTGTTTTAAAAAGTGATTGTTACTTTTATTCAAGTATTTCGACCACACACGTATAGGGTCTGTAAGTCTCGTCATGTGACCCCCGAGAATTCACGATAAAAGTGCAATTTGAAAACATTTCCCGCTAAAACATGACGTTGCATTATTATGACGTCCGAATTTGAGTTTGAAACGTCATATATTTTTGATAGAAATGCAACTTCCGGGTACAATTAATGTACCCGGAAGCCTCAAAATTGAACGAGACTTACAGACCCTTTTGTATCAATCTTTAATAAAGCATTAACTATAATATCATTCACTTATTTATTTAGAATTAAGAATTTTGATATCATCATGTTAATTGTCGTAAAACAATAAGATAGTACGAAAAACTATATGAAAAATTGCGCTCTGTATGATGCCACGTTTTATTACCTTTGCTGCAAAGCATCTTCACATTTTGCAATTTAAAGATTAAACTGGAATATAAGTATTAGTAATTGGCCTTAAAAAGTTAGACCAAACGGATATAACTGATTTATACCATGATAAGCTATAAAGGGATATGGAGTAAATGTTCATGAGACAAATTCTTTACGAATGCAATGTAAAACAAAGCAATTGAACAACGCTTTTATAGTTGCTCTTCATCTTGAAGTCACCATTAGGCCTTCAACAATAAGCTTTGCTCATACCTCATAGTAACTTAAAGACAACCCTTGGCCCCGGCTTTAGCGGAATTCATTGTTAATTATCGAAAAACGCTACATTCATGAATCATGAGTGCGTGGTCGTCAACAAACGTAAAATTAACTGGCAAAGTGTTCTTACAATCGCTGTCATCAATTCCTAACAAAAAGGCTAACAGATGTCAATCACAACACTTAAACATTCACAGGGCAAGTAAGGAAACTTGACATGTTAAAATCATGTGATGTGAGTACAATAAACAGGTGGTCAGAGGAACATTTTGATAGTACAAAAAATTTAAAATGCCAAAATTTGAAAGTATGGTAGTCCATCCATATGAGAAATTCTCAAAGTAAAATTACACCATAACTGAAATATATATATATATACAGCATACATCTCTTGCACGGGGAATCTTTTTACGGACTCAACACTGCAGAAGAGACAAACTCTAGTCTAAAATAAGAAATGTAGGGATATGGAGTAAATGTACATGAGACATAGTTTCTACAATTACAAGCAATGGAATTATGAACCCTATTGTCCATGTAATATTGAGTTAGTAATATAATAAGGGGTCTTGCGGGAATTTGACTCTAGATTGTGAAAGAACAGTATTAACGCATGATATCTGGTTACATAATAACACTGTGGTATCAGTAAGTTTATACTCATAAATTATACAATTTTTATCTCTGGGGTTGTATGGCCTTTTGTGCCAAGAATTTACGCATTTTTGGAACTGTCAGCCAGATGGTTTATAATTGATTTCTATCAGTGCCCTATAGCCTATGTAAATTCTTAACAATTCAATGGGGAGGTGTCTTTCAGGAAATTTGCCCTAAATAAAGAAAAGCAGAATGTCATGAATTGTAATCAGACATCATTTAACCACTGGATCGATGCCACTGCTTGTGGACTGTTAGTTCCCTAGGGGTATTCACCAACCCAGTAGATGCTGGTCCTAAAACCGATTTTACTTGGAAACTTGCAACATCTAAATTTTAGAAAATTTTGTTTAAAACTAAGGAGTATCTCCCTCTTGCATAGCTCTGTCCTTATAGCTGATTCTTTGCTTTCATGTTTAGATTTCATTGGTTTATTTGTTCTCTATCAGTTTTTACCCTTATTTTGGGTTATGGACTTCCAACTGTTTTGATTTGATCTGCACTGAAGAGACATAAGTTGTTGAAATGTGCATATGCAGGAAAAAACTTTCAGTTACTTAGCTATTTTGTTATTTAACGGTCTAATGATAACTCATCCAAAGGACAAGTTTAGTAGTAGAGTAGTAAAACACTAAGAGCCACAAACATTAGACTTTGTGTTTCTACACATCTTGAATGCTCTCTAACAAGACTTCCTCATAGCTGATCTGGATGTGGATGGATGTGAATTGTGGAATGGCTGTGGTGTTGATTTGTCTGATAAATTGGATAAACTACAATAAGAAGCAGCAAGGATAGTAACCGGTTTACCATCTTATGCCAGTAGAGATTCTTTATATTTAGAAACTGGGTGGGAGACATTATTTGACAGGCGTAGTAGAAGGTGTTTATGTTTATTTTATAATATATCAAATAATAGTGCCCCCGTTTATCTTCAGCATATTCTACCACCTAAAGTAAATGATATATCTAATTATCCCTTGCGAAATGGTGAGGACTATACTATTCCTAATTATAGATTGACTCTTTCGAACTCGAGTTTCTTTCCATCAACTATTCGTGCATGGAACTCTTTAGACTTATGTAAAAGAAATTTATATACTATAAACAGTTTTAAAAGGTCTCTAAGTGTTAAACATGTAGTTCCGTTATGGTACGGTTTTGGTCGTAGACAATTGAATATTATTCATACTAAGTTAAGGTATAGCTATAGCAGTTTGAATTATGATTTATATAGATTTGGTATCAAAGATAATCCTAGATGCGTATGTGGTGCAGATCGATAAGATGCTAGTCACTTCTTCCTTAAATGTCCAGTATATAATGATATTCGACAGAATCTACTTTTAACTCTTAGAATTTATGGAAATATTGATATAAATATAATTCTCTGTGGAAATACTGATCTTACTATTGTACAAAATTTCGATATATTTACAGCGGTCCAAAGTTTTATATACAATAGTCATAGATTTGATTGATTGATATAAGATTGATAAAATGTTACAGACTTTCCCTTTCTCTTTTTATTTCTTTTTTTTCTCTTGTTTATTATCATATTTCTGTTATTCTTTAATTCTATTCTCAAAACACGCGATTTCTTTATTCAAGTATGTACATGTAGTGGTATATTTTATCATGTAACTACAATGGTTTGAGTTTCATTAATTTCAGTATTTTCAATTTATTTCTTTTCTTTTATATAGTTAATTACTACAAAACAGATCAATTTGTATATTGTATTAACATTGCTGCTATTTTATATTTATTACTTGTTTATATTGTAAATTGTAGGGAAAGGGGCTTATAATAATGTTGTAATAACTTGTGCCCGATCCCTGTGCTTTTGATCAATAAAATAAGTTTAATTCAAATTCAGCTGATCTGCCCTGAACTACAATGCATTAAGTATTTTGTATCAACATAAGCTGAAGCCAATAAGGAGGAATTGCAATATCTGCCGGGTAGTCTAGCGCTCTGAACGAAGTGTAGGCGGTGCTGCCATAGACAGTGATAGTGGAGAAACGAGAAAAGGAACACAAAATATGTACCTATATAAAATTGGGGATCTAAATTTGTAAGGCTGCTTTTCAGACGTTTATATGCTAAAAATTTGTACTTTCGTAAATAAATCATTAACTGAGAAGATTATGAAAAAAGTGTTTAAACTAATTGATTGTCCTTAACAACATAATACAAAATAAGAAGGGTTATTACTACGGACAGAAGATGGTATAGAGAAAATTGGTATGCAAGCTTCTTTGTATGTTTTGACCATTGAAAATGATGTCACCAAACTTTGCTAAAATGCGCTGATTAAAACTGAAAAATTAGAAAACGTACATGAAAAGCCTTTTTTTGCTAACATTTTCTTTCATTACCTTACTTAAAAAATGTTTTTTCATCTCAGTTGACCTTAAGGACCTAAACAATATTTAAGTTAAAGCTGAAATAAACATTTTATAGCCCGTAGTTTAAATATTCATAAATCAGTTTTGTATAGAATGCTGAAGAAACTTAGCCCAGAAAAGCAAACGGTTATAATTATATATAATAAATTGATAATTTATATTTAACAGTCCATAGATCGACTTTGCTTTGTCAATAAAAAATCATGTCATATTAAACTATACCTCCTCATGTAAACAGATGTTCTGAACTATATCTTGGACAAATCGGTTCAAATCAAGTTCATTGAACGACCTTAACTACTGAAAAATACTCATCAAAATATTTACCCTTATTGCTCTTTAAACTTAACTAAGCACAGATGTACCTGTGAATGTGTCAAAATGTAATGCTTGCTTTCAACGATAAATTTATAATTGATCTTTTTTAAATACAAAAGTCCAGTGCCGACAACAATGCGTTTACCAAAAATAGGTAAACTAGGTTAAGCGGAGGATATTTAAAACAAGAGTTGTCAGAAGACAACATTCCAGTAACCTGAATGCACAATAAATTAGAAAGTAATAGAAAGCTCTAATCAAAAGAATGTCACATACCAAATATGAAAACCCCACCACTAAACAACTTAATTGTAGAAGCAAAGTTATAAAGTTTTTAAAAAATTGCCCTCAGGGCAATGTCAAGGTCAAAATGTCTACAAATAGGATACCACAAGAAAGCTCTCACCTTAGGGAAGTTACATACCAAATATAAACACCCTACCACTAAAAGCCTACCTTCTATAGCCAAGGTTAAAGTTTTTTTACAAATTGCCCTCAGGGCAAGGTCAAGGTCAAAATGTCTACAAGTGTGTACCAGAAGAAAGCTCTTATCATGAGAAAGTTATATACCAAATATAAACACCCTACCACTAAAAGCCTACCTTTTAGAGGCAAGGTTAAAGCTTTTTAAAAATTGCCCTCAGGGCAAAGTCAAGGTCAAAATGTCCACAAATATGGTACCACTAGAAAGCACTCATCATAGAGAAGTTACATACCAAATATAAACACCCTACCACTAAAAGCCTACCTTCTATAGGCAAGGGTAAAGTTTTTTAAAAATTGCCCTCAGTACAAGGTCAAGGTCAAAATGTCTACAAGTATGGTACCAAAAGAAAGCTCTTATTATAAGGAAGTCACATACCAAATATAAACACCTTACAACTAAAGGCCTACCTTCTAGAGGCAAGGTTAAAGTTTTTCAAAAATTGCCCTCAGGGCAAGGTCAAGGTCAAAATGTCTACAAGTGTGGTACCAGAAGAAAGCTCTTATCATAAGGAAGTTACATACCAAATATAAACACCCTACCACTAAAAGCCTACCTTCTATAGCGAAGGTTAAAGTTTTTTTACAAATTGCCCTCAGGGCAAGGTCAAGGTCAAAATGTCTACAAGTGTGGTACCAGAAGAAAGCTCTTATCATAAGGAAGTTACATACCAAATATAAACACCCTACCACTAAAAGCCTACCTTTTAGAGGCAAGGTAAAAGATTTTTGAAAATTGCCTTCAGGGCAAGGTCAAGGTCAAAATGTCTACAAGTATGGTACCAGAAAAAAGCTCTTATCATTAGGAAGTTACATACCAAATATGAACACCCTACCACTAAAAGCCTACCTTCTAGAGGCAAGGTTAAAGTTTTTTAAAAATTGCCCTTAGGGCAAGGTCAAGGTCAAAATGTCTAAAAGTATAGTACCAGAAGAAAGCTCTCATCACAAGGAAGTTACATACCAAATATCAACATCCTAGCTATTCAGGTCTCAATTCCACAAGCCAGGTTAAAGTTTTGCTGACGCCGACGCCGGGGGTATGACAATAGCTCTCCGGACATTCGTCCCGGCCAGCTAAAAAGTATCTTTAATAATTAATGAAAGAATATGGAGTAAATGCACATGATACGAAGTCTCTACAAATACCAACGGTAGAACCAAGCAAAGGAACAACGCGTTTATTGTTGGTCTTCATCTTGAAGTCACTATGAGGTCTCAATTCATACCTCATAGTTCAAGATGGCCCCTAGCACCTGTTTGAGCGGGATTCTTTGCTAAATGTTGACCAACGCTACAACCATGTCTTTATTTATCTCATGGATGCGGGATCTTCACCAAGTATAAATTTAACTGGCAAAGTGCTCTTACAATCACTGTCATCCGTTGCCCAACAAAACCAGGACACTCATTCAGTCGATTGTAACAAAAATTGGCAAATCCATGCACTATAAACAACAGGTGGTCAAAATTACATTTTGGAAAATACAAACATAATAAACGGCAAAATTTGAAAGTATGATAGCATACTCATATGAGAAATTCTGTCATGAACAAGTACACTATAACTGAAATACAAAGAGAACATACAAATTTCGCACGGGAATCTTTTTACGGACTCCACACTGCAGGAGAGACAATACACATTGAACTTATATGTTTTTGTGACATCGTGGTACAATATATAAGACATTATCAGTTACCAACGTTTCTAACTGTAGGTATTGAAATTTACCTTCGTGAAGCACTTCTTTGCATACTGAGGCGTAGCCGAAGACTTTTCAGTGATGCTGAATGTAGCTACAATCTCAATGTCTACAGGTAGAAATAACAAAATACCGAAGTCATTGTACAAACGTTGGTTTATTCCTTGTATGGCCTTTTCTTGCACCGAAAAAGCATATCAAGACGCTTAAATTTGAACGGCTTTTGTGTTGCGTACTTAAACAAATATAATATATATGCTAAAAAATGCACCAGCTTTTGGGTCGAGGACAATATCTAGGGTACCAAACTTAGACTGTTGTTTTAACAATTTGAATATCTTATGGTTATTTGTTGTTTTGGCGCTAGATATTACTTATTATTATATTTGTACTTTTGTTTCTATGTATAAAGTATATTAATGCACATAATCGATAAAACATCAAAATTGCACAGTTGATCATGATAAATCATCATATTGCACACTTACTTTGATTGACGTTTACAGGCCACACTCCTTTAACACCCATAATAGATTTACCACGCCCCTTTTGTTTGTCATAGTAACTTAAGGCATGTCAATCAAATATTATAAAATAATTATGGCACTTCTATACTCGATCAATATGGGATTTAACGGAGCGCAAAAGATAATATTGAACTCGGGGTAAAACCTCGTTCAATATTACTTTATTGCTCCGTTAAACCCCATATTGATCCCGTGGAAGTGCCATAATTGTATATTATTGTATAGCAATATAATATTTCTTTAAGAAAGCAAGCAAAAGTAAGCGTGCAATAAATTTCCATATTGCACTAGTGAAAATATGACTTTAATTTCATGACGTCATTGACAACAAAATTCCATTTTCAACAGTCATTTAAGCTTTGCTATACAATAAAAGGCTTATCGCATGAATATTGTATGTTATTCGGGAATCTTCACAGGGGATACGGGTTCATATTCCTTTTTTGTGCTTTATATCCGATGAGCCGTCAGGCGAAGGGGGTATAGAATAGAGACAGGGAATATCAACCCGTATCCCCTGTGAAGCCCGAATAACTTTTACATTCTGATCGAAGTGCTATAATTTTTCTTTTAAAAGCGTTTTAAAAAATTGTGATTTTGCTACCACGGGGATATGGTCTCATATCCTTGTCAAAGTAACCAATCAATTTGCAGGATTTACCTGGATATTTCATTTCAGCAGAATATTGGGGAATATTATCCCTCGTAGAATATATATTGCACTCGCAAACATAGATAAAAAAAATCTACTGGGACAATATTCCCCAATATTCGAACAACCAATCAATATCCGGCATTTATCAAAAGCAGCCTGCTTTCCCCCACGTCTATTAGGTAAATTTTCAGCGTTTCCTGAACCACGATCAACACTTCTTCCCTTTCTGTAGACGTTTTCGCCTCCCACCATATACTTTGAGAAAAAAAACAAACAAGCAGGCCAAAACTGCATGGAAATAACCATGTTCCGACCTTAATCATCCTCAATTAAATAAAAAAATATTGATATGAAATAGATGAATCTCTTTTGCATTATATGATGATGCATGAACAAAAAACGAAAACGGGAATAATGAATTTCCTTTAATGAAATAAATTTTTCCAGAGAAGGCACAATCATTGTGGTGTAACATATTGGATCGAATCTCTGCATCGACTTATTGAATGCTCTGCAGCATTGACAAGTTAGCAATAGTGTCTTAACACGAACAAGACTTTATCAAATAATAAAGTCTCACAATACTACCATGGACTTTACTGAAAAATCAAGTGCAATTGTACTACTATATTTCCATACTTGCTCGTGTTGATCAGAGCATGATTTCAAGGGCGCCTGTTCAAGGAGAATTTGATTATCAATCTATCTTTTAAAATTAAATTTGTTTAGCGTAGTTTTCGTGTACTTATATGTATCTGTTAACTGTATAGAGTACAAAAGTTCTCGTATATTTAAAGTTTAGTCCAAATTTCCTAAAAAAAGAAAAACCTTTGCTTTCAAAACATAAAAATATTCATGAATTTCTAACACTACAAGAAAAGGAAGCGCATTTCCTCAATTTCTGCCCAGAATCCGTGGTAAAAGTTTTAATTAAAATTCAGAAATTAATTTGGCGAAAAAAAGAGACAAAAGTAAATTAATCAATAACAATTTGGGGCCAAAACATATCGATTCTTTTTCGTATATATCTCCTTGAAGATCAAGAGGGTATCTTCAATCTAAGTTATCATTATTCGAATTGATATTTGAGAGCAATTTTCAATTTACACATAATATTTACATATATCAACCAAAGGAATACATAGGCATCAAATGGAACGGAAATTTTAAGAAAATGTTCGGGTAACACAAATTGAGACAGTAAAACAGATAAAGTATTGGTTGCAATGCAGAATTATTACAAAGAGATACAAGCATAACATACCAAGCTTTGAGTACAATGATAAGGAAATACAAATGAAGGCAACAAACTAGACATAATTGCAGTATAGAAGTAAATCAAAAGGAGACAGCAGAACAGACAAAGCCATGATTGCACTACAGAGGAAATACAAATGTAGACAGAAAAACCAGGCCATGTTTGTAATATAGAGGTTACACAAATGGAGACTGCAGAACAGACAAGGCCATGATTGTATTATAGAGGTAACACACTAGGCACAGCAGAAAAGACAAAGCCATGATCGTATTATAGAGGTGACACTAATTGAGACAACAGAATGGACAAAGTCATGAATGTATTTTAGAGGTTACACATATTTGGACAACAGAACAGACAAAGCCATAATTGTAATATAGAGGTAACACCATTTGACACAAGAGAACAGACAAAGTCATGATTGCATTATAGAGGTACCCTTATTGAGACAACAGAACGGAGAAAGCAATGGTTGTATTATAGAGGTAATACTAATTGAGACAACAGAACGGACAAAGCAATGATTGAATGATAGAGGTAACACTAATTGAGACAACAGAACGGACAAGGCAATGATTGAATGAAAGAGGTAACACCATTTGACACAAGAGATCAGACAAGGCCATGATTGCATTATAGAGGTAACACCAATTGAGACAACAGAATGGAGAAAGCAATGATTGTAATACAGAGGATTGATTGATTGATTGAATATTGTTTAACGTCTACTCAGCAATATTTCAGCTATATCAAGACGAGAACAAGTTTGTTGATAAATAATCACTTTGGGGTATGGAAATGGCCATGGGACGGGAAATTCTGACTGCCACTGGAAAAGTAGGGGGAAACACAATGAAGACAACAGAACAGACAAAGCCATAATTCTATTATAGAAGTAACACAAATTTAGACAACAGAAAAGACAAAGCCATGATTGTAATATAGGGGTAACACCATTTGAGACAAGAAAACAGACAAAGTCATATTTGCATTATCGAGGAAACACAATGGAAACAACAGAACAGACAAAGCCACGATTGCAATATAGAGGTAACACAATGCAGATAACAGAACAGACAAGGGCATTATTACAGTTTAGAGGTAACACAATGGAGATAGCAGAACAAAAAAGGCCATTATTGTAATATAGAGGTAACACAAATAGGAGACAGCAGAACAGGAAAAGACATTGTTGCGATTTAGAGGTAACACAAGTAGAGAGAGGAGAATAGACAAGGCCATGAATCCACTATAGAGGTAACACAAAAAGGGGGCAGCACAACAGGAAAAGACATGATTGCGATTTAGAGGTAACACAAATAGAGACAAGAGAATAGACAAGGTCATGATTACTTTATAGAGGCAACACAAATGTAAACAGGAGAATAGACAAAGCCATGATTACAATATAGAGGTAACACAAATGGAGACAGCAGAACAGACATGGCCATGATTGCAATATAAAATTAACACAAATGGAGACAGCAGAACAGACAAAGTTATGGTTACAACAAAGGTAGCACAAATAAGGCATGTTTACAGTTTATCAAATTATTTGAAAGACGGTCTAATTCTCATTTCTATTGATAGTGCATTCTCTAATGGAACTTCATTTTATGTCAGCTTTTTAATATTTTCTATTATCGACAAGTTTGTTGTAAAAATTTTGTAGATTATTTTTTATTCAAATATCTATTTGAGATTCATTATCCTGCCATGTTTTAATTTGTACAAGACATTTTAAGTTAAAAACGTTTTTATTCAATATACTAGTATCCTTGAAAATTATAGACAAATGTAATAAATCGGCAAAACTCGATGAAACTAATGCTCGGTTGTATTTGAGCAATCGGAAAACATCGGCCGAACTCGCTGCTCGTCTTACTGAATCTACCGAGTTGTAATATGATTATAAAGTGTCCCTATCTTTTGACTTGAGGTAAATGTCATTCAGTAAAATATAAATAATATGATATTTGTATCAAGGTTGTTATTTAACTTTGTCCGAAAAGTATACCAGTTTAATGGATTATTTTCGTGCATTCCAACCTCTTCACGTTTTATGTAAACGTATAAAAACATGTTTACACATATCATATATGTTAGATATACAGATAAATGAAAAAGAGAAAAAAGAAATGGGGTAAATGTCAAAGAGACAAATTTTCATTAGTATCAGAAGATAGCTATGTAAACAATAACAATAAATATTTGTTAGTAAATTTTACACAAAGATGAAAAGTGTGTCATGGAGAAGAAGATATAATAATGAAAATTTCACGAATGGTCACCAAGAGACAGGGAATATCATTCTCTCGCAGCAGGGGAAATTGTTTATTTCGTCCTCCATCATACCGGTATATTATTTTATGCAACGGAAAAAATAATCTAAATACCAAACAAAACTTTCAGCAGCATTTCAGCTGTATCGTGACAGTCAGTTTTAGTGGTTTAGAAAGCCGAGTATCCACAGAGAAAATAGTGACATTGAGCAAACTTTTCGCGTACAATTGCAAGTGAAGTGTCTCTTTTGAAATATTCGTTTGAAAGCGCAACACATTAACACAGAATAACTTGAAATTGAAACAGTTCATATTGTAGTTAGCTGCTATGTGTTTCCCAATACGGGCTTTTCGAAAGAGGAACTCTCGTGTGACTGAAAGTAAAATGGGACGTTGTATGGAGCAATTGGTAGATCTAATTTTAATTTGATTGAGCTCAACAGTATTAATTAATTTTGAATTCACTCTAAATGCATTGATGTATTGATATTTTTCGTATAAAAATAGATCTTTTTTCTGGAGTGAACAAGATTCAAAAGTCCTGTATTATGCCATGCTATATAATGAGAAATCAACTTACCTTATTTTGACAAGGAGTTGACAATTATACGTCGGTTTTAAATTTTTGACCAAAAATGCAATAAAATGAATGATGCACATCTACAGTATATACTGAAGAATTCCCGTAAGGTTTGATGCATAGAGTACATGGACAATATATTGAAGAATTCCTTGCAAACAAGGTTCAAAAGAAAAGAGCCGCTTGTTAGTTGCGGATAAGTGAGGCAAAATCGAGGGAGAAAAATCGGAAACGACATAGTCAAATAATGACATAGAAATCTGTTAAAGAGGAAATAAAGAAAAACAAAATACATGGTGCACGTCTGCAATATATACTGAAGCACTTTCCAAATACGGTTGATCAATACCAAGTGGTTTACAAAAAATGGGATAATGTTCTTATGTCGATGAATTCCAACAACAAAGTCCGGATGTCCCTAGTTCCTATCGTTTTTTATGTTTGTCTTTTGTCTTATTCATGTTTTTCCTGTGTAGTTTCTAAGCAGATTGAGGCATGTAATTATAATTTTCAGCCATTGTAGTTGTTTCCCGTTGTTTACATTTACCAACGGATAGGCAAAAGACATTGGACAGTGATTACTTCCCTGTGTCAATCTTGAACTAGGTGCAAGTAACACACTTACGAATTGATTAATGCCAGTTTTTTTTTTCTTGGAAAGGGTTTTCGTAGCCGAAGAGAATAATTTTGCAGATTGAATTTTGAGTTTACTTCTTAAACGCAACCATAGCTAAAATTAACATAGAAATACAAATGCAAACTTAATACATAGAGAGGGCAAAAATAGAGGGCAAAAATGTCTTTTGCGAGATCAGCCATTTCAAATTCATTGGGAATTTGAGATAAACACTTAATGGGATTTCCCCAATTTGATTTTCCGAGACTTGACTGAAAAAAAAATCATTTTATTTGGAATTATGAATTGAATGCTGCTTCCCTGAATTCCGGAATCAGATGCCGATCAAAAGATCCCAAGTTAATTACGTATTCCGTATAGCGGGAAAATTTTGCAGGGGTTTAATTTTTGCTGTATGTGTGGATACAAGTCATTCATAAAAATTTAAACCCGTAAAATTGTATACCATTGTATTAAATCCTTTTACGAATATCAGAAGTTATCAAAAATTTTATGACAAAATGACCCTTCATTCTTAAACATGTTGAAATATCTCGTTCAAGAATTCAATCTCGTGTGAAGATGCATCACTTCATTTCTAATAAACCTGAGATCGTATGTAACGGTTTTAAATCGACGGGAATTTTGAAATCTTGGAGGACGTCATTTCGTTTAACTTAATGAAAATGTGACAGTGGAATTCTAAAGGTGTATTTTGTCAGCTATGCAGTGTTTTATGATTTAAGTATTTTACAGATAAAATAAAACTATATTTTATCTTTTTCATAACTTTACTAAATTTCCATACCCAAAAAATTAAACCAGCGAAAAACAAATACCCTTATTTTAGACCAAATCCGCAAAAAATTCCCATTATACTGTATATGTAATGTCTGTAATTGAGAAATGCTACGCCTTTGAATGAAAACAGGAGCTTTTCTACAAATTAACTCACTTAAATGGAAAAATTGTGTTATGCATTTTATATGCTAGCCTAAAGTCAATCCTCTGCAAACCGCACCGCAAGCAATAGGCCCAAAAAGGAAGTTTTGAGTAAGCTAGCCATTGGATTTATAGTAATGGCATCTTTTCCGGTGGCACCAGACCATTTGATTTGGGGGGGGGGGGGGGGGGGGGGGTGTTGGGATGAGGGGTCTTGGATTTTGAAGAAAATATTTTGGCCCCGATTTCTGTCCTAAAAAATTTAATTATATTAGATGACCGAAAACTAGATTCGTTGTGATATCAGTCAAGTGCTTTCAAAGACTTAAAAATCTATGTCAAATGCTGTTAATAAATCAATTCAATAACAATTGATATTACATTTTTGTCCCATATTGTAATAAATTCAAAATTCCTCCCTCATTTGTTTAGTGTTTTAAAAGTTTATGGCTGCATAGTTTGATCTTCTTGCATTTGTTGCAGAAATTAAATTCATAGTCACTTCGGTATTATGTTATTTAATGAAAGTTAACTACTATTGGTATGCTAACTTAATGTTGACATGTAAAATACTTAGCCAATTATACGTTTTAAAAACCACATAACAAGACTACATACAACTGCCTACTATTTACTGGGTTTCTAAGCTTCACGGAAACCCTTACAAACATCGTTTTATATCGGGCTAGATCTGAAGTTATCTGTCCATGCAACCAATTAAGATACTTGTTAAAGAAATATCAAAACTCTGGTGTAGATTACTTTTTGGGTAAAAAAGTTACAAAATAAGTTGCAATTTATAAAAAGACCAGTTTCGTGCAGTTTTCACAACCCTTCCACATAATTTAATAACATCCAAATTGGTATAACTTTTCAATGGTCTTTCGAATTTTCTGCACTTTATTTGTTGAAACAAAAAGCAAGTAATTTATTTTGATACCACTTATAACAATAATTGTGTAGAATTCTGCACTAGCGATGATATGGCTAAGCAACTTTTTGCAAAACTGTTTATCGACAGGTCATTGGAATTCCCATGGGACCAAATTGTGAATTTCTCTTAACAAATCTTTTCATGCTCTGTTACTAAAGGGACTTAATGGATAAACAACAAAACGGAACTGTACAAGAATTTAAGAATTGAATGAATATTTTGAAGTTTCATTGCGATATGAAAGTGTTGACCGAAGCACATTTTTGAAAATGTGCGCCTGGTCAACACTTTCATAATCCCTATGAAACTTCAAAATAATGCATTCAGTTCTTATAATTACATTTTAAAACCAAATCATAAAAACATATTTATTAAAAGATAGTACATCATGTACAATGGGATTCTTTTTTTACTAATTCATCCGCCACGTGGTCATATGATCAAATGTGTTTCATGGGAATTGCAATTTCACATTGATATGCCACGTGAGCGATGTTCACCTATCAAATTGACGGAACTCAAATGAATATTCATGAAATGTAATTATTGTGCACATAATATATGATTCGATCGCATATACAAGTCCTTCAATCATTATATAAAAAGGGTAAATTATATTACTATTCATTATCATTTTTATTTGCGTATTTTGTTTTCATTATATAAATATTTTGTAACTATAATTGTACTGTTTTGGGTTTTTTTTTTACGAAAATAAAGAGTTAAAAAAACTTATTTCACTTTTGAATGATAACAGCAGGTTTTTTGACGATTTTCTTACTTTTTGCAATCCCCATTTTGCAGATAATTTCAACACCATATGGGGATAAAACTATTCCAGATGGTACAATTCGAAAGCGTTTGCTCTACTCTTGATGACTTTTATGAACGTAACCTAATTACTTCATCCAAACTTTTCCAACAAAGTTACAGATCCATAAGTTTTTAAATGCATTTAAAAGGCCTTATAGAAGATATGAACATTTCATAAAGAAATGCGACATGACTCGAAAAAGATTATTACATAGGGAATTTTCTATCCCCGTTTTTACTGAAATGTTGTAAAAATTGCCTAAAAACTGGTTATGAAATCAAGAAACTTACGTAACTTACATTCTTTACATATTGTGGGATATTGACAGGAGATTCTTTATTAATCCGTTAAATAGAGATTTCATAGGTATAGTGGGCCTTCATTGATACTGCCGAACTGTCTACTGAAATATGTGATGATTCTTTACCAAAGCCTTCGGGAAGTTGTTTTATTCTTTCCTCTCCAAAGTATGGTCTCTTGAGTTATTAGTCTACCTGTATTGGTTTTTTTCTAGACAGAGTAAGCAAAGATTTGTTCCAATAAACCGGGCTTACTCTACCTCTGGCATATACTGTTGCAGGTAGCAAGTCTGGCTATCCATTTTTAATATCTACTTCTATGTATAAATGAATTTATTTTTCCACTATTTTCTATAAAACATTGATAGTAAAATGACAAGATCTAGACTTACCCGGATAGCTGATATTTATCGACTTTACGTTTCAAATATCAATAGACATTTTCGTTGCTTTCTTGGTTGCCTGATTATGAGAGTTTTTTGGTAATTATTTGATTACATTGTGTATTTTCAATGATTATTTGATTTTATGTGCAAAAAATTGATTTCCGGCACTCTAACAAGAATCATAATCATATAAGTATTTACAAAATTCAATATTTTAATAACAATGGCAATTCTTTAGTATGTACAAGCTGAAATAATACTACAGTTACTTTGCAGTTTTTCAGCTTCTCTACATTTATATACTCTAAGAACTCGAAATTAAATAGACCACTGATACACCATCATCGATATCATACCTGGACCTGTACCTCTACATTAACACTGAAAGCAAAACTTTTCGGCATATCGCGTCTACTTTTCACAACTTATTCGCGATTGTCAGTTTTACAAAACGAAATTACTGTCTCAAAAACTTGTACATCAAGGGTATTTCAGTTACCTATGCAATTTTAACGGTCATCACCATGATTTGACAGACCGTTACAATGTTCCTGTTTCACAAATGAGAATATATATCCTTAGGTAGGTCCAGAAGTTATTACAACACTGGCAAACACCGACTGTGACAAAACCGGACTTTTTACTGGCAGTGTGACGGGTGCCATGCGTGGAGTAGATCATGCTTACCCTTCCGGATCACCTGATGATACCTCAAGTTTTTGAAGGGGTTCACACTGCTAGTGATTTAGGTTTGTGGCGTTCTTTTTCATTTTTGTTTATTCGTTTTCTCTTTGTCATGCTGTCTCAATTCGTGTTGGATATGATGGTATGCAGTGGTTTTTTGTTTTTGATTTTTGAATTTCCCCTTTCCTCATTTTTGGTTCGGTATTCGTTTGCCGGTGATTTTGATACATATGCAGACATCGATTGTTTGTGGTTTAGAAATCAGACGTTTCCTCACGTCCGCAATCGGGTTTCAAAGAACATGGAGCCTTCTCGTTGGTCTCTGTATTTTCTTAATATTATGGGGTAAATTGGTAATTATGTGATCACAAAATCATCTTGATAAACAGGATCTGTTACAAGCATAGACAAAACGAGGTCCTACAAGCACCATGGCTTGATTTTGAAATCGTTTTATGCATTCAATAAGATGTCATAGCAAATGTTAATTTTCCTTATTTTGGTAGGGTAAACATTTCCATTGCTTAACTTTTACAGTTTCATCACGAAAGATCTCATGAATAATTAGGATTGGTAATTGTTTGACGCTTCGTGATCGTATTCAACAAATAAAAATGCAACAGGTCATTGATAACATGATTCAATTTATTGTATACATAAAGCAATGTATTATATGAATTTGCATTTTATAAATGCTAAATTCATAAACACATAGTAGAAAAAAGGAAGATAAAATGTTAGTTTCTACATATCACGTATATCTGACGAATGTAAATATCGACCATAGACTTGAAATTGTTCATATATTTTAAACTTTGACAGCCGCATTTATTAGGCAACACTCCTCTTTGATTTCATACAAGTTCATGACATTTCAAGGTCATTTACAACGGTGGTATTTAAAAACTGGTGATATACAGCTTCTTCGTCAAAATATACTCTAGAGAACGTTCATCTAGAGGAACACACCCTGTTTAATGCAGAACTTTAGAGTTTACTGTTGTTTTCCAAGAAAGTTCATTTGTTACATAAAATACAGGAGATGTTTCAGTAGAAAATTGAAGTTTTTGATGCAAATAATGATTAAAAGTGTGAAAATATTTCAACCTCTTTGTAGAACATCCAAATACTTTTTCTTTCAATGAAAGACAAGAAAATATTTGTCGCATGGCAGTTTTAATGATACACTTTAGTTTGTTGCTTTTAAGACATTTGTCGGGATTCTTTTAATTCAGCTGGATATCCCGCAGACAGTTGTCCTTCCGGTCGGTACCCATCATTCGTTTCCGTCTTGAAATACACACAAGCTCCTCTCTCGAAAATGCCGTACTGAGTTGATACGATCTATTTTCATTCCGATCACAACAACTAATATATGGTATTGCACATTTCTCCTTTAAAATTATATCATAATTTTGCATGTATTTAACCTGTTCGCGGCCTGAACTTAAATCTCATCTTATTGTCAGGAGCAACGGTCACGCCGTAGTCTAACACAAGTTTTTCACCAACGTATTCAATCTTATATTTCTGTAAAATCTACAAAATATAACATGAAGATTATAACAAAGCAAACCCAGTCAATATCAAAATGTAGAATAACGTTGGCAAATTAGACTTTTCATTGAAAAAAGTAAGATAGCCAACATAAATTATTTTATTTAACCCCACGTCAGGAATATGTTGGTCATTGGCTTGTCTTTGTCTTCTTATAAAATTTTAGTTTCTGTTTATTCGGGTTATTGGATGTGGTTTGTTTCCATTGCTTTATTCACTTTTTTACCTTTTTGGGGGCCTTTTAGGGCTTGCTATATGGTGTGAGGTTCCTCACTCACTGTGTTGAAGACCGTTGAAGATGCTTTGTTTTGGGTCGTTTTAACCTGGAGATGGGATGTTGTCTCCTTGACATTTACCCCATTTCCTTTTTTCACATTTTTACACAATATTGACGTTTAAGCAGCTGGCTTCATAAAAATATTAACATAAAAAACAACAAGAATGGTACAAGATTTCTCTAATGTTATTTTCTGATAGCATGTTGGTTACTCCTATCTTTTTTCTTAATATAGTTCATATAAGAGCCCTTGAAAGTCTAGATTAAATTTGCTGTAAAGTAAGTGAGAACCAAACCGTCAATCAAAAACGAATAATCCAAGGACAATAGCAACATCGGAAACAAAAAAGAAACAGAGACACGACACGAGTACGGCACAGAAAAGAAAAATGAACACACACACACACACACACATACACAAAGATGAACAACACGTAATTACACGTTTAAAAGATAACATAAATTTTTAAACATAATTCAACAGCAATTGACATAATATCGTAA
>MJUU01062372.1:121410-134741 GCA_002080025.1 Modiolus philippinarum
ATGTTTGTAAATAGGGTCTGTAAGTCTCGTCATGTGACCCCGAGATTTCACGATAAAATTGAAATTCGAAAACGTTTCCCGGCAAGACATGACGTTTTTCGATTATGACGTTCAATCTCTTGTTTGGTACGTCATTTATTGTCGTGAAAAATGCAACTTCCGGGTACAAAAATTGTACCCGGAAGTGTCAAATTTGAACGAGACTTACAGACCCTATAGCATGCATGTAGCATTGTTCGACATCTAGCAATGAATTCCACTCAATCCACTTCTACGAGCAGTCTGGAACTTACTACGAGGTACATAGGGTCTGTAAGTCTCGTCATGTGACTCACGAGAATCCACGATGAGCAGGCAATTCGAAAGCATTTCCCGCCAAAACATGACGACTTAGGATTATGACGCACAAATTTTTGTTTGAAACGTCATACATCTTTGTTTAAAATGTAACTTCCGGGTACAATTCTTGTTCCCGGAAGTTCCAAAATTGTACGACACTTACAGGCCCTATTCAAAACTAATTGTTGAAGGCCCCAAGATTTTAAGATGAAGACAAACAATCAAAACGTTGTTCCATTGCTTTGTTTGACCATGTATTTGTAGACTTTTTCGCCCGTGCATTTACTCCATATCCTTTCATTGGTTGATTAAGGAATAGGCATTTACCTTGATAATGGCAAGAAATGTTTCTTGTTCTGCAAATCGTCTACCAATGCAAGATCTTTGTCCAAAACCAAAAGGCAAGGAAGCAAATGGGTTGATATACTGCCTCTCAACATTATTTCGAAGCCATCGCTCTGGTTTAAACGATGTTGGATCTCTAAAGTTATCTGGATCTAAACTTGTCATTTCCCAGTGAACTGCTACTGTTGTCTGCAATAATTTAACAATGTATACTAATGTATAAGAAAAATACATATAAATTCTTACAAATATTTCAGAAGCGCACATATAAAGTGAGTAAGCGATATAAGCGTAAGCCTGTCCTTGATTTTTTCGGCATCACAGCTATTACTACTATATATTTCAAAGACTAATATCAACATTTCGGTTTAAAATTAAATTCTAGCTCTTTTAAAACTCAAATGACAGGAACGATCCTTTAACGAAAACAAACATCACAAAGGTGTCATCTATCAAAAGTAAGCCTCTAAATGTATTTCAATGCAGTCTGAATATCTTTTAATGCTGATCTACTGGTGTATAGCTTGAAATTTTTTTTGCGAGGTTCTTTTTTCGCCATATTCGCAAAGTTTATGGAAAGTTAAAGTTTGTATATTTCTATGTATGCTGGTTCTCTACACCATTTCCTATTCGCGTTAATTGATAGCCATTAACACTTAATACCCTCTACAGATAGCTTATCTCTATATATCCTGCCTCTAGTAAATTTCTAAGACGTTGATTGGTCAAAAGACGTCACGTGCCGAACGTGTATATTTTATATGGGGTGACTGTTTAATATACCGTCAGTGACCGCCATTACGCGGCGTCACTGTACGTTTTTAAACATGTTTTTGACAATTTACTGGACTCTCGGCAGGATATAAACATTACACAGTATGTAAGTGACCTAATATGGTATATACACGGTCAGTTAATTGAATATTGGGCTCGAGCTACGCTCTCGCCCAATATGAAATTTACTGACCGTGTATATACCATATTAGGTCACTTACAGACTGTGTAATCTATAATATAAGCTGAAAAATTCCCTATTATATGCATAAGATTTTTTTGCCTTACCTCTACCAGTTGAGAGTATAAATTAAGTCACTTCAAAGCTACACTTGTGTTTCCTGTATTGTTTTGGACCCTTTTTCTTCAGTTTGTTGCTTGAATATTTGCTTGCCGTTGTTATTTAAGTTCAGGACATTAATATGAGTACGAGTACTAAACTAACCCCTGATGGTATGTGATATCCTTGCAATTCAATATCCTCTGATATTGTCCGTACAGTCCCCGTGGCAACTGGTAATAACCTACACAGTATTAAAAAGATAAATTATCCTATAGTTTTGTCAACTAAATAAAGAGGAAAATATAGAAATAAACAATATGTAAATGTCCATGAACCAATGCCCAATATTAAAACAAAGTCAAATAGTAAAGTCCATTGATTTTTCTGCATATTACTAAACGTAATGCCTAATGGTATATACATATGAAAGAGAAAGGAAATGGGGTAAATGTCAAGGAGATAACAACCAATCTCCAGTTAAAACGACCCAAAACAAAGCATCTAGGGGTCACCGTAGGTCTTCAACACAGTGAGGAACCTCACGCCATAAGGCAAGCCCTAAATGGCCCCCGAAAAGCAAAAAAATGAGGATAAATCAATGGAAAAAAACCACATCCAATTACCCTAATATCAAGAAGAAAATAAAATTTTATAATGAGACAAAGACAAGCCAATAACCAACATATTCCTGACTTGCAAGAGGCGCAAAAATTGCGATGAATTACATGATTGAAATTACATGTTCATCCTGTGTCATTTTGATGTCAGCTTTTATCAGTTGTTAAAGTGTCTAGGTTTATGTGGTTTCTTGGCTCTAGTATATATTTCTTGACCTGAATTAAATACGTTGCAATAATTTAAACGTGATATTGTTTAGATATTGCATGTATTTTGCCTGTTCACTTTAGTCTTTTATTATTAAGAGTTTGTTGGAACACACTGCTGCTGTTTTTGTTACTAATAAATATGTAGATTACCTAAACATGAATAAAGGCACACCTTAAATGATTTTGGGTACTTTTTGGTATTTAAGAGTATTAAATAACAAAATACCGTAGTTACTGTGAACGGAGTTTCTTCATATGGTCATTATTATGACACATCTATTCAGCAGATCGAATCAAAGCATTTGGAAGACCATGAACCAAAGATTTGTATATAGAGAACATTCAAATAACCACAAAGATCTTCACGAAAAGCTAAAGCCATTGATTTAAAATTTTAATTACTGCTTAAAATAAGTCATGCTTCAATTTCCCCCTAAATAAGAATGAACTTTGCATGTAAAAGTAAGACATACTGGAATTATAAAAAAATAAATTATCTTAACAATAGAATGACAACATGGTCTACCTCATTGAACAATACGCCGTTTACGAAAATATTTGGTTGAACATGTCAATTCGGAAGCGAAGTCAAATCCACTTAATTTCTTATAATAAGTTTTTGATTCATTTCTTATGCCACTAATTCTAGTCAATGTCATGTTTTTTGTAGCTTCTAGTGCTAAGCACTAAAATAAAGCACCATGCGCTAATCCAAGCATACTTTTCAAGTTCATTTCGTTGCCAAAACATTCTAAACATAAAAAATTACTTTAAAGAAATTCTCAAAACATTTCATGAAGTTATATTGAGTTTTGATAGCGATTAATAAAAACGTCAAGGTAATAATATAGATAAGACACGTCTTCAATTTTTGATCTAAAATTATATGTTCCAAAAATCAAGAAAAATGTATGCATGACGCAAAACAAAATTATATTCACCTATGGACCTCTTTATCCACTGCTTTCAGGTAGGACATGTTCTGGACATCTGTTGAAGTTATATGTTGTCCATCTGCTGAATTCTGTGTAATTTCTTGATAAAGTTTTTCTTGCTCTTCTGGATGTGTTCCGAGTAGATATAACATAAAAGCTATGTGATGACTAGTCTGAAACGGAATATGTTCCGAGTAGATATAACATAAAAGCTATATGATGACTAGTCTGAAACGGAATATTTAGTATGTTTTACATGTTTTAACAGTAGTTCTTCTAATGAACGATTACTTATCAATGCAAACCATTATGGTTGCCCTTATTTGTTTTTTAAAGAATTTTAGCAAAGTCAAAACACAGTATAACTGAAAATGTGTTATACTAAGAACAACAATGAAAAACAGGATAAACAAGACAAATTTTACTTTTGCTGGTGTTAGTACCAAATCCTGCTGTCCTGGGTTCATATCGTTGTTTACGTTTGTTTTTGTGTTTCATTTATGTTTTCTTGTGCAGTACTTTCGTGGGAGTAATTTTCAGTCATTGTAAGTGATTCCTATTTTTTTTTTCATTTTTATGAGATTTTGCAAGTTTTATCAAGATTTTTATGCCCCACCGTTTGACAACAGGGGCTTTAAGTTTTACATTTGTCCGTCTGTACACTCATCCAAAATTTTTGTCAAGGATTTCTCAACTTTTGTATGAAGGAAACAACGGAAGCAGAATACAGAAGGAACAAAGGAAGCCATAACCACAAAAAATTGAAGTCCAAAGACCTGGTAAAGACGGCAACAGAGCAAAACAAAGACAAAACAAGGACGTGAGACAGCTACAATGCACGAAAATTGAAAAAAATGACATTAAGAACTAAGGCACTCATAGTGTGAACTCCCATGAGAACCAGGAGTGACATTAGGTGTTCCGGAAGGGTAAGCATGTCCTGCTCCGCTAGCGGCACCCATCACACTATCAGTGATTTCATTTTTGGTCTGAAGCTTTTGAATGATGAGTTGCACATGGCTGCCCTTTTAAAGTCCATGACTAATCTACTTCCTGTTTGTCGAAATATATCTGACTGCGCATCTGTGTCCCATGGACACATTTTCTTTTATTTTTTTTTTATCTCACTGCTCTAATTCGACATCACTTGCCATAATTGACATTTGCAAAATGTAAATTCATTAAAAACTCTTAACCTTTAACAATAAGAGGAATACACAATTTCTTCTTGATATGAAAAAAAATCACAAATGAATACCAATGAAATGCGAATCAACATACCGTATCCACTCCTACGAATATAAGTTCACTAATAACAGTGAATATTTTTTCCTCTGTAAGTGTAGTTTTACTCAATAGATATGGCACCAAATCTCCGTGTTCACCATCCAGAGACGAACCATCTCTTGTCTCTAGCCTTTCCAATGCACGTTTCGAGTATTTAATAGCTATTCTGAAAAAATGTGTAATAAGTTTTTTTATAAATTAAAGCTATACAAAAATGGATTTCCACATGCTTTATTAAGTAGAATTCAATGCTGAATTTTACTGAATTATTACAATGCTTTATTTTTAATCGGTACTTCTCAACTATTTGATTTTTCAACAACATTTGATGTTTTTTTTTTACCTTTGTTGCAATTAATTGGGTATTGTCACTTAAGGTGGTTGCAACCTGTAAAGTAATGAGAATTTCATAAAAATGTTCTGCATTGGTAGGTCTTAAGGAAAGGTTTACAATAAGTAAGCAAATAATAGGTTCATGTGCTTGATTTTGAGATACAAGCAATCAAAAATTTAGCGGAAAATGTCCGCTTTTAGATTTTTTATACGCTTTGTATAGAAATTTATAAGTTTTGATAATGGAGTGAAGGAGTATTGTCAATTTCTAAAAATTTTGTCCGAAATTCCTGAAAGGTACATGCTTTCAGAATGTACATGAAAGGTAGGTGTTCATGGGCAAAATATTTTACATGTATTGATATAGAAAAAGACAAAAGAGTTGCATATCTGAACAAATGTCAGAAATCAATATAAGAAATTACCATAACATTAAAATACTTCATTTTTATCGTTTTTATCGTATTATTTCAAAAAGTTAAAATACCAATCACTGATCAGATCATCATTTTTGAATAACTGAACCAATTTACCATTTTTTTTTAAATATTAGATATATTTGCATTATATTTGAATTGAAATACTATATAAGCACTTACTTTTTTATCAGATTTTGAGCTTTTACAAATTTTTTGTATGATTGTGTTTCAAACAGTAGGTAAAATGGTATCTGCTTGAACTCATTGTGTGACGTTTTCATTGTGACCCTTACGGCATCGAAAAATCGTTGAGATTCAGTATTCTCTTCCTTTGTTAACAGGAGATCAAATCTTTTGTTAAAACAAACTATTCCAACACCTGAAAAAAAGAAGAACAGTTATAATATTTGTACAGTACGCCATTTTTATTGAAGACGTGCATACTTAAAAATCCAAATTTATTTCAACATATGATGACGTCAAGATGCAGAACAGCAATGAAAGCATTGTTCAATAGACGAGTTTCCAATTGGTGAATTTTCCCGGAAAATTTTGACGTCACAATATAGATTTTTGGACGTCACAATGTTATGTGACGCAATTTACTCCGATTACTCCGATTGACCCCAGGTCAATCGGGGTAATTCATTCATAAAAAGAAATTGGAAATTTGTCTATTTGCTTAATCTTACCATGTTTGCATAGGGATGTACATTTACTCATATATATACTCATATTTGTTTGTGAAAGCTGAAATTAAATTAATGTGCATAACAAGATATCAAAACAAACGTCCTGTAATGAAAGTGCCTTCATTAAACGTAGTTCTTAATGGTTATGAGTAATGAATATTTTGACTTTTGTGGTAATAATGTACAGTTTGTTCCGTTTTAGTATAGATCGTATAAATCATTTTCTGTCTTCTGCATTTGATTAAACTCAATGCTTGAATAGTGGTACCGCTAGGGACGAGTTATTCTTATTAATCTGACATCCCACTTCACCACCATTTTTTACTCAAATTGAGTTATTGTCATTTATGTTTTCATTGCTGTTGGCACTTAAAATAGGAAACTTTAATTGAGCATTTAAACCCATGCTCTGTTTTAAAGAAATGGTGTTCTCTACGGTATTTCATGACTCATTTTTGATTGATGAAGTCATATTTTTGGTCAAAATGCGGCTTCAAAGAAGTTTTTATATGAACGAAAGTATCGAATCTTAATTTGCATTCATGTTAGCCTGGTACCTCTAAAGATCATATTTCATATACCGAAGTCGCATTGAATACTAGGACAGGAACTTCCATGTCTTCATTTCCTATCGACAGTTGATTTGTTCTTACATTTGATTCGGGATCTCAATTATGCTTGAAAACTTACATTCTGAAGCGTATTTATCAAGGTCGTCTCTGATGTCGTCAACAATACCATCCTCATCTTGTAACCTTTTAATTTTTTCCACAAGGTCATTTGCCACAAGTAAATGATCGTCAAAATAAGCTGACACCGCTTTAGGTCGTAACATCTTTTGCTGGAATTTGGATCTAAGTTCATGCCAAGTATCATGTTGACTACAAAATAAATAAATTCTAATAAGACCATAAATGCCAACAAATCAATACATAGAGAAGATAAATACAACATGAAATAATCTCATTTCTCTAATTTCTAGCAAATTTATCCAACGCCTGACCGATGTGATAAAAATATTTCTCGTCTCTAGTGTTAGAACAACTCGCGTGGAATTTCCCGCCAAATCTATTCGGAACATCATCCTCGGTGCTTTACATTATGTCATTAGAGAAACATTTTCTACAACTTAAACACGTTAAGAAATTTCATAATATGAAATTTCTCACATCTTGTTAAATAAATGTTCAAATGTTTAAAAACTCGGCAAGCCTCGTTTTCAAACATTTGCAAAATTTATTTAACTCGATGTGAGAAATCTCATAATCAACGTAGTTCTCGTTGTAGAAACTATATTTAATATGTGTAATCACCATTTATTCTTATTCGCCGTGACGTCACAACCTCGAAATTTTTACCTGTGGATCCTTTTGGCTGGCCAGAAATCGTAATCATTAATTAGGGTAAAAAAATGTCATTTCCGTTTTGTTTTTAAAGGTAATTTGATAATTTCTTTTGATCTGAATTGAAGACATTTTACAGTTTAACAGGATATAAAAATTTTCGATATTTGATTATTTTTATTTGATCTAATTGACGTATTTGTAAAGTATTCAAATTTTTCACAGTTTCCATATATTTGAAATACACATTTCAAATTATTCAGAGGAAATTTAGAAAAAGTAAATCGGTTTTAAAAATATGAAATTCTCGAGGTTTATTATGCATTTTACAGATTCAAAATCAGACTTGTATGTAAAAAGTTATTCAAAAAATAAAATTCTGTCCCATTGCTATACAATGCAATTTATTGCTGAATTACAATTCTGCCAACCCAAAAATTGATTTTGTGACGTCATTGATTGGATACGCGAACAAGCCTATTTAGGTTAACCACTACATAGCTAACAGAATATCTATACCAATGTTGAATGCACTGAAGCAAGAATGAGGGGGAATTCTAAAATCATAAATCCAAAATCACGGCAATTTATATTTATTACGAATTGAGACAGTGATACAAAGATAAAACAAATAAAACAAAAATGAACAAGAATGCCACATAAATAAAGCACTAGCAGTGTGACCCCTACAAAAAATGAGGTATAATCAGATCCTCCGGAAGGGTAAGCATGATCTGCTTTACGCGTGGCACCCGTCACATTGCCTGTATGAAAAGTCTTTCTGTTTCATTTCAGCCTATACATAGACGAACTGAATATTATATTAACATGCTCTATAATTGTAATTATTGTATATTGTATATGGGAGAAGACTTTTATAAGTTGGAAAAACTTGTGTCTGATCCCTTTTGCATTTTGTGAGCAAAAAAATAAATAAGTTTAAACTAGAAAAGTCCGGTTTTATCACAGTCGGTGTTAGTCATTCAGGTAATAAACTCTCGATCTACCCAAAGATATCTATTCTCGTTTGTGAAATAGAAACATTGTTACGGTTGAAGTGCAGGGAATTAACAAGACATATTTGTTGTTTTTTGTGCCCTCTTTTTCATACCTTAGCGTTTTCTATTTAGCAATCGTTTCCAAAGTTTCCATGGATAACAGTTTTGTAATTAAGGACGTGCACACAGTTGGTGTAGAGCTGTGAAAGCCTTTTCTACTTGTTTAATTCTTTTAATGTTTTGAATCTTTCATACATATATATTATAAATTTATAATGTTTGGTATAATCCACACAAGAATGAAAATAAGTGAGAACCGAACCGTCAGTCTAAAATGAACAATCCAAGGACAATGGAATATATTAACAAAAGTCATGAGAAATGCAAATATTATTGAAGACAATTCATATTACAAATAATCACAAATGATCACAAACAAATGTCACATTTTTCTTCTCCAACCGGCTTTACTGCTTCATACAGATACTCATAGAATGAGAATGTCAACGTTACCAATGGTACCATGGTTAAACGTTAAACCATAGTACCATTGGCAACGTTATGGATAATATAAACTTTATAAGTTCTGGTAGAGTTAGATATTCTGAAACATTTCATAATGATAACGTCTATATAATAAATGTATTATCAAATCAATTTTGTCGTAGTGATGCTTCATGTGAAGATAACGGCCATTTTTCTTTGGATGCCCATTATATTTCTATCAATGTGTAATGTTTTATTAAATAATTTTGTCTGGTTGCCCGAATATCTTGAACTGGATTTAAAACTTTTTATTAGCTTTCTCACAATTAAAACAAAGACCTTTTTCTTCCGTAGTGCAATAGTATTTTGTGAGCAGACTAAGGTCCTTGAGTAGGCTTGCAGTTTAGAGGTCGGTACTTCTTGACCTATCTTTCAAAATGACGTTTTGTCCCCTTGCTTTTTATAGATCGTGATCTACTCTTATTGGGTTTTAGTCGTATGTTTATTATAATATATGGAAACGGGACAGAGCAAGGAGAGGTTTGGATACCCATAAAGCGGTTTAACCCTACCGGTAGCTTTTGCTAGTGCCGGTACCAAGTCTGCCTGTCTCGAGTTACTATCGTGGTTTACGTTTGTCTTTTGAGTTCTATTTTGTTTTTTTTTCTTGTGCATTTCCATGGTACATTGTGACATGTAACTGTATTTTTCATCTATTGTATGTATTCTTTATTATTTTTTTTAGGATTGTATTCGATTATATAATAACTTCTTAACGATTTCTTGTAGAATGATAATGCTTAGAACTCTTTCTCTTATGATGTGGCAACAATATCTATTTCTTACACGGTTAGATAATTTTCCGTTTCACTTAGTGATAACTTTTATGCTATCATTCCATTGGTCTTTCATATGATTAGATAACTTTTCAGCCGTATTTTCATTGGTTGTTCTATAGGTCACACATCGGGTCAAACTTACGTCATGTAAATTTTTTTGTTATTTTAATTCTGTGCTCATTTCATTGTGTCGTCTGCATTATTTGTTTTTAATTTCATAGAAAAGAAGAAGAATAGAAAAAAATGAGCTTCGTTTGTACTCACATATTAATTCATTCTCCCAAAACATGTTTGGCCATTTGTAATATATTATTTCATTGCTAAAAATAAGTTTCCTTCCTGTGTTGATGTAATGATGTAATGTGTATTGAGATCATTGACGCGTGGAAATTGACATCGGAATCAGTTACCAAAGCTACAGAGAAATTTACACCTACATTTAATTAAAAATAAATCATAACATTTTCACTCATCTGACAAGCAGAAATTAATTTTACTATAGATATTCAAAAGTGTAATTACAATTCCACCGAGCTTTCTGAAAAGGTACCCAGATTTGTCACCAGCATGGAACCGTGTACTTGTAATTGCTATTGATTGTTGTGTACATGTGCTTATACTGCAACATAGTTCCTACACCTACAACACATTGTTGTTTATAGTTTCTACTTTTTATACGGGAAAATTTATTGTTAGACTTTACATTCATTATAAGGATAAGTTTAAAGTACCTAATCAATATTCAATGTATTCAAAAACACAACAAACTAAATTCTCCCAACTTAACATAATTGGGAGAACACAACAGAACAGTTTACAAATGATTTTCATCATAAAAGAAATAGGTTTCACAATTCGCGAGGCTTGTATATCGCTTGTTATCAACTCTCGCTATTTAATTACAAATAATAATTAACTCGCCGAAGCTCGTTAATTATTATTGTGTAATTAAATAGCTCGAGTTGATAACAAGCGATATACAAGCCTCACTCAAGTATATAATGAGAAGGCGATCTAATTAATGAAATTTTATTTATTTATATCTTATCCATTTTATTGTTTTGAGCAAATAAAATAATCTATAACATTAAAGATTTCTCTAATTCTAGCCCCGTATGGTTACCTATTTCAGAACTTTTAAAGTATATTTTTTGTAATTGTGCATTTCATTGATGGGCATAATAACATACTAGGCGTGGCCTGAGATATTTTTTGCTAATATTTTTTCAAATTCGGGTATTAGCAAGATCTGAAAATATTTGCCTCACGAGAGCAACGAAAACTCATACAAAGTACCGATAAATTTCAATAATAATCTTACAGTATACAGCCAGACTAACTGTTTACTGTTTATTGAGTATCCGAATTGTGCGTGTCTGGAAAATTCCATATGAGAGTGTTTGTGTCAATACGTAAAATCTTACATTTTTGCTTTCTCAAAATCTTAAATTTAGATGTGAAATTCAAGATTTTGAAATGATTCGTTCAGTCAAACAACATCTTCAGTAGGTTTAGTTTATAGCATAAAACCTTCCTTGCACATGGAAGAAATTTGCAGTGCAAGTTTTATTGACATACAGGCTTTTCTCAGTTAAAAAAAAAAGAAATTTCCACAGATTCTGCATGGGGACATTGGGCATTGGCTAGATTTATTTAGTCCATGCAGTATAGGTAAGCCAAAGGGAAAAAATAAAAGTTTGAATGATGCAAATGGTAGAAATCTGCTTCAATAGAATGAAACTACAAGGTTCGGTAAGGGCCTTTATTGCTCATTAATTTCCTCGTTTTGAAAAACCAACACAGATCTTTCCACAGCTTTTCTTCAAATTTTGGGCCAAAATGTCGCCCTACTCCTTTTGACGTCGACATTTCAATGATACATTTTGTTCATTCCTGGTTTTTCTTTGCATTTTCAGGTCTCAATAGGAGTCGGAGCAAAAATTGTTGAAATGAATTGCAGTTAAGGCGCTTTGACCATCGGAAAAATTCAATAAAAATGCAAAAACCACACAAAAGATAAAATTGCCGTGGTCTTACGGTTCATTAATAATTTATTTTGGAACTATGCGATCCGAAATTGCCTAACATGCGTCTTCATTCTCTCTGTAATCATTATTTTATTTTTTGCACCGAAATTGACAAATCATAAAATTTGACAAAAATCTTTGTAGGACTATTTAAGTCTACTTGTAAACACCAACCTTGTAATGATTCCTTGGACGCCACCATTGTATTTCTTGTTGTAATGATTGAGTGTTAAAAATGCCTCTCGTACTGGATACTTCCCATCTATTCTGAATACAGTTTCAAAGTCGTTAGGATCAAAAATATGAACAAATGTGAAATTTAGAATTTTTTCTTTGTATATATTTCCGTATCTTTCTCGACAAGTTTGGTATATTTGGTTTGGCGACATGCCATGGAAAGTACCTACAAAAGAGAGGATGAATATTACAGTATGTTCTATATGATTAAAGGTTAGTACCTCTTAAAAATATGAAAGTAATTTGTTCTGGGCATGGGTTGCATTAAGACCGAAGCGTGGTCGATCTCTTCTAGCTTAAGTAAGTTGTATGATAAATGTGAATACATAAAACAATTCTCGCATAATTTGCACATTTCAGGAAATTTTAAACAGACATCATCAAGTAAAATATTTTCATGCGTGAAAACAGATTCTAAAGCTTGATCGATTGGAACATACAAAAACAAACTTCTCTTATATTTCTGCAGATTAAAAATGACTAACAAATATTCATATCTTTAAATTGCCAGAATCCAAATATCACGTACTACATCGATAACAATAAACAATGAATGGATATTGAGTAAATGCACATGAGACAAAGTCTCTACAAATACATGTTGAAATAAAGCAATAGAACAACGATTTTATTGTTGTTTTTCATCTTGAACCCCATTTAGTCGTTCGATAAGTTATAAGCAGTCGTTATTTTCAAAATAACGAAATATAAAAATTGCAGTCAAATTTAGTATCTTTAGATAAGAATATTGCTTTAATCTATTTCTTTTCCGATAGCACAGATTTTTTTCTACGGAAACATTTTGCTGACTTTACCAACATTTAGTGTATTTGAAGAGACTTTCACTCATGTGCATTTACTCAATAAACTTTCATTGTTTTATAAAGTCTACTCGTACAAATGGAATTTAAGATTATCTTTTCAATGGATATAACGTATCTAGGTCGCATATTCGATAGTTACTTGACTATTTTCGCTACATTAAATCAAAGCTCCTCGAAGCCCTGAAAATCTACATGTGGCAAAACTTTGTAGTCATCCTACGTCTGCATGTATAAAGTTATTCCGTAATACGTGAAAATAATCGGGTTGTGTGATTTCGCATGTTGATTTCATTGCTATGAATATATGCAGTACACTGTCACAGGTAAACAAATGTTATTTTCA
>MJUU01062372.1:134924-149478 GCA_002080025.1 Modiolus philippinarum
GGAAGCACGAAGATCATCTTTTAGAAATGTTAATAGGCTTGAAGCCTCATGCGGGGCACGTGATTTTTTCTTGCCATATCAATATCTCTCCAGCCATTTCATGGCTTCGAGATAAAAATCATCCGGTTAATTGCAGAATAGTTACGATCGTTGTCGGTCAATATCTTTTGCAAAGAAAAGTACTAATTTGAAAAATCAACGACATACCAAATGGTAAGTGATTAACTAAACCTCCAATTATAGGCACTGATGGCGGTCCGGGTATATCATTGAATGTTTTGGTATCTGTCAGTTCATAGTCATTTGGAAGCATTGTTTCCATAGTAACCTTCTGGCGCTTGCTGACATATCCATGTCGCAACTGTGACACCAATAATCGTCGACAACACGTGGTCATTACTAAATTTTTCTGAAAAAATATTGATTGCAATATTCTTTTATGGCTTCTGTAAATAATATAAGTATTCGTCACTTATATTTCTTGTGTCTTTAGAGACTAAAAAATAAATATTTTCAAATTTGTCCAGAATTTGCGGTTAGAACATGAAAGAAAACGAAAAACAAAGTTCCTATATGTACGGCTAAAAATTTTTCCAACAAGAATTGCAAATTTGAATTGGCACATTTCACTTTGTACGGCTTAAAATCTGTCCAACAAGAATTGTAAATTTGAATTGGCACATTTCACTTTGTTTCATCTGCGGCAATCGAAGCATTACTATTGTGGCAACCATATATCGACCACAAGTGAACTTTGGCCAGCACCCTAGGCCTAATTTTTTGACAAGCGGGTTGGGCCTACCTAAGTTAAAACTATATATTTGACATTTTCGGAGCTATAAGCAATTCAGTATCCATTCAGAATTCTACGGAAAGGGCAAATTTTGTGAACTTTCCCATCAATTCTCCTCTCTAAGCAATTCTTTTCGTTTAAATAAACAATTTACCAACTAAATCGTGAAATTCAGCACATCTCGCATAGTGCATTTCAAATATTCACAATCTCAAAAAGTCTAATTTCTGAACACTGAAAGTTTACATAGCTCGTAATCAACTAGAAGATCTATATGTGAAGCCTCGAATAATGTTTCACAATATTATCAAAAGGACATACATAGTGTTAAGTTATCACAATAATGTATTTGTATTCCTTGAAGAAAGGCATTACATATTCTTTGCTATACTTGGAACTTCTGCACTGATCTTCTTTACATCGTGCAATTTGGTACAACTCTAGTATACACCAAAATGACAAACAACTAATATACTTAAATGGTCTGGATTACTTCACGAAGTGCAAGAATGGTACCTGAGATTTTTCATCAGCCAGATGTAAGATTTCAAGGGAGGGAGCACCCATTAATATGCTTATTCTTAGGTCAGTTTTACTAACTGTATGAAATCCTTAAGGTAGTTTGAGTGACATCCGTCATTTTGAATATATTTTTTCTTCATGGATAAACATTGAAATTCCCATCCTACTAGCTTTTTTTGTATTTTGCAAGTTTTAACAGCTAAAAAACAACGGCTCCTAGTGTGTAATTTTATTCTTTTATTAAAATGAGTTCCATCAGATTTATATCGTATCAAACAGTTTCAATATATCGAATGATACGGTGTGTAAATGAGCTACGAGAGGGTAACAAAATACAAATTTTTCAAGCGTTAAAACTTCACGAAAATTCCAACTGCATGAAAATATTTTAAGGGGAGTCCCTCATCAAGATTATGGCTTTAGGTCGGTCAGATTTCTCATCTTCTCCATTATAAATCATTACAATTGTTGTACCTTAACCCCCACATTTGCCTTAGTTCTTAATGTTATCCTCTTATTACCGTGCATTGTTGCTATCTCTTTGTTTTTCTCTGTTACCGTTTTTGCCATGTCTTTGTACTTCAATTTTTGTGGCCATCGCTTCCCTTGTTCCTTTGGTATTCTACTGCCGTTGTTTAATATTGAAATCTTATTAACTACATCACTAGAAAACTTCCGACAAAAATTTATGACTCTTCATTCTCATATATGTTTTATCCTCATTACCTATATTTCACACGAATAGTTTCAAATATAATAAACTCGTCAAAGGCTCGTGTATTACATTTTGAAATTACATATGTGACATCCAGCGACTTCTTGTGAAAACTAAGAGTATTCCCTCTTGGTTGTTTAATAGAACAAATTCTTAATGCAATGGCAATGTAAAATCTAGAGGGTTTCGGTTTCCCGCCAAAATTACAAATGCTGTAAACCGAAAAAATGGGCACAATGACCCATCGATACGTTTTCTAAATTTTATCTGATGGCAATGTTATAACATTCTGAAACATCAATATAAAGTTCTTAATATTGTAGACATGAGTGACCCTCCTTATCTTTCAGTATTGTGTTAATGGAAAGCAAGATTCACACCAAATAGAGAGTAATATTCTGTAGGAAAATAGGAAAATGAAAAAAAAATATTTGAGCGTATTTGTTTCAACAACAACAGCAAAAAAAAAAAAAGTCATTAAATGTATTTTTATTTAAAATGCAACGGTCTATATAAAGACAATTATCTTTTCTGTTAAATCGCTCACTATTTTCATTAAGTTACACTTTTAAATTTAACTTTCTAATTATTGTTAGTTTACTCACAACTTGGAGAATAACTTCCAAAAATATTCCAGGTATGAAATAAAAAAACTGAATGATTCTTCTTTGAAACTCAGGCCACAAATGACTGTGTTAAATGAAAATTGCCTTTAAATATACTTGTATAATATTGCACACAGCACACTCCTAAAGGTACATATGTACTAGAACGTATTTATTTATCAATAAAGTGTTTAGAGTGACCATTTAACTATTATTTAACTACAATTACGTAAATATCTCTAAACAACTCAGAGTGCACCTTGTCTAAATTTAGACAGTTAAACTTATTGCATCTTGTATTTGTATTGTCTTTAGGTTTGTCCCAGTTTTTGTTATTTATATTGTTTGTTTTTCCTTAAGCATTCGAAAATTGAACATTGGTAAAATTCACTCAAGTTGAATGAAAAAAAAACAAAACAAAACAAAACAAAACAAAAAAAAAGGGCAACAATTATAAAATCATGCCAGTTGCCAAGTCCAACATCCTCGGGACACTAGAAAAAAAGTTCTATAAAATGGAGCAAAAAATGTAACATTTACATCCGGATTATTTGTAACATTGGTGTTAAACTTTTGATTTCTTGTAAATAATATTATGAAATATTTTAAAAGCGTGGAGTTAGCACCAAAACTTTATAACAAGAAGTCCGGTTTGGAAATGGCTGTAAAACTGGAGAGATTCTAGGTATAGTATAGAAGGTTGCAGTGTTGTTATAGGAAGAAAAGCCAAAGTTACAATTTATTTCAAATTTAGAATAATTAAGTTCATTTAATGTCATTTCGGAATTCTTTCTGAAAGCTGAGTTTTGTAAAACTGTCGATCGGAGGTCGCGAGGTCAAAGCTTGGATCGTTTGAACTATTCTTTGGATAGACAGGGATACAAACTCTATCGTTTTTTCTTCAATGTATATTCCAATGCCTCATATTATCACATATAACAAGAAAGGGCCGAATGAGAACGTAAGATAAAATATCTCCGAAAATTTAGTGCAAGTGTCCCTTTTAACCTTGTTTTATAAATTCTCTGTAAATTTATATATTTATTTACATTCATCCCATCTTATAAACGCATTTATTATTTTTTTTTGTTTTGACTACTTGATATGCAAAAGGGGCGTACCATTTGAGTATAGTTTACAAATTAAATAGGACAAATATCGCTTAAAGAGAACATAATGACGTCACAAAAAATGTCCTAATTTTAGTAGAGCATATATTGATTTTTAAACTACACTTAAGTTCAAGAACAAAGTCGTGTTATGCAAACAGGTTCAAATAAAGTACTCGGCCATCTCCCACGCATCCGCCCTAGGAACTTTAAGCACTGTTGCCTGATTAAGAATATATGTTATAGGAATAAGAATAGTATTTTAAGAGCTCTATAATTAAATAAATACGTTAAACAAAATATGACAATAAAACAACAACTTTTATATACTATATATATATACAACTATTATATATTTATCGTGGTTGTTGCATTTTGTTTGTGCTACACAATTCGACGATCCGATTCCCATTTAGTTCCTCATGATGACTTTAGGATGAAAAAACAACAACAGAAGCGTTACTTCATTGATTGGATTTACCATGTAAAGATATATATAAACACATCACAATTACACTAATATTGTTATAACTGTTTACTTTAGGCAGAGTGCACTCTATGATGTTTAGAGATATTTGCATAATTGTAGTTGGAAAATAGCTAATGGTCACTCTGAACACTCTTGTTGAAAGATAGAATAAGTTCTGGTACAAATGTACCCATAAGAGTTTGCTGTGTGCAATATTATACAAATTCTTAAAGGCAATTTTCATTTAATGCAATCAAGACTTTGTCTCCATATCTTTTCATTTTTAATACTGCATATATATTACAGACTTGAGATTATGATGTACATAGTATTTGAAAATAAAGACAAAAACGCACTGTTAAGTATGTAAAATTATTTTAACAGAGTTTTTGTTTTATCTTTATTTTTATAATTTTCATTTCCATTTAATTTTCGTTTTTTCATTGACATGTATGTTTCCTTCTTTGTTTTCTTTAAACTCATTTTAAAATGAAAGTATAATTAATAAAAATGCTGAACCCAGCCTTCAAAAGGGGTTTCCAAAACTCGTGCCAATTTTATCATTAATAATGCTCGAATTTTAATTCTTTTTTCCGAGAAAAAATTCGGGAGGTTGCAACCCAAAAACCTTCTTGCTTCATCCGGCTACGAATAATTAAATGGTTACTGAAGAAAATGTTAACTATATAAAGTACAAAAAATACCGAAGTTGCATATTTAAACAAAATTTCGTTATGCTGTACACGTGTTTCAAGGAGTAACCTCTCATCAGCAGCATTAAAAGCAATTGTATGGAAAGCCATTATCCAAAAGAAGTAAAAAAAGTACCTTTTTTTCCAAAAATACCGAGATAGGAAGCCAAATCCAGTACCAAGGACATCTACAGGGTGCCTTACACGGAATGAAGTCTCGGTATTTTTAAGTGGTTAGAATTTTGATAAAACCAATAAATTTCTATTATATGCAAGGTAAAATTTTCTTGTCAGACAAAGTCTGACTATTGGGCTGGTGAATACCCTCGGGGACCTCTGGTCCACCAGCAGTGGCACCAGCCCAATGGTTCAAAATACAAAAAAAAAAATACCGAAGTTGCATAAAAACAGTAAATTTCGTTATGCTGTACACATGTTTCAAGGAGTAACCTCTCATCAGCAGCATTAAAATCAAATAATATGGAAAGCCATAATCCAAAAGAAGTAAAAAAAGAAGTACTCATTTCCAATAATATCGAAATAGGAAGCCAAATCCAGTACCAAGGACATTTACCGGGTGCCTTACACGGAATGAAGTCTCGGTATTTTTAAGTGGTTAGAATTTTGATAAAACCAGTTAATTTCTATAACACGCATTGTAAAATTTTCATGTCAGACAAGTCTGACTATTGGGCTGGTGAATACCCTCGTGGACCTCTGGTCCACCAGCAGTAGCATCGGCCCAATGGTTCATAATACAAAAATATCGAAGTTGCATAAAAACAGTAAATTTCGTTATGAAATTTCGTTAACCTTAAGATTATCCTTAAGGTAGATCGAGTCTAATAAAAACATCAGACAGATTTTTTTTTAATTTCAAAATATTTTGCAGGTCTTAGTCCATTTAATCCAAAAATAAAATAAAATGATTTCTCACAAATCATTTTTTCCTGTTTTTTTTTTTTTTTTTTTTTTTTTTTTTTTTNTTTTTTTTTATTTATGATTTTAGAATTTCCCCTTTCCTCGTTTTCACTTCGGCATTCGTTTGCAGATGAATTCCTGTTATCAGGCTTTGAAAATCAGTCCAAATTCCGCATTTTTCAGCAATATGTACATTATGGAACTGTGAGAAGATGCTTATTATTAATAATAGTAAGAAATAAATATCAGATAGATTTTTTATTACTTTTTGATATTTCAGAGATATACACTTCAGCTATATGTTGAGCTAAAAAAATCTATATTTCACCGTTTGATTAAGAGAGACATTTTATATAGTTCACAAAAATACAATATTAACGTTAAAAGGGAGCTAATTCGCGGGCACATGTATGTCAATCTATCATGACGTCACAATCTAAAGGCTAATGTCTTGAAAATCAAGTCCATTTTGCATTTGTCTCGTGTATTGCAAATGCGCCGATCGAATGCGCTTTGTATTAGTGTCATCTTACAACAAAACTAATGTAACATTCAAACATAATAATGGCAATCTTCGAATTTCTGGATAGATATAATTCACAAATGCCACATGTGTCAAAATGGACATCTTGGGGCCTCTTGTTTGCACCAAGACCAATATCAAAATTCCGAAAGCTTATTGCGCATCTGCAGCATATATGCAACAGTTCTAAAATAATTTCTGGATATATATATTAAATAATTTCTGTTGTTAAAGGTATGAAATCTACATCGATAATTTAATGTCATCATAAAATCTTAGAGTTTTTTATTCAGTTGAATACTCTTATACTTGGATCAGTTTCGTTCACTGATTGGTAGTTTATACAAATTTATTTTCAGATGAAATTAAGTGCAATTGCACCGGGACAATATGTCATCAGAAGAGCTATTACGTATATATAGATAGTCAATAGATTTAGAAGTAGACATACTAATAGGACAAAACTTAATGACATAACACTTGATAAAGAAACCGAAAGCATTAATATTTGTACTGTGTGGTTTTAACACTCAAGCGTCATGGCTTTCAAGGCTTATAATATCATGAATGGTTAGGATATACATATTGCTTCACAGTTGATTCTTATGCGAGAGCTAGCACAAATTACACATACTCTCTCATTAGACTAAGTTATCTCCGTGACCGACTTATTTTAATCAAGGCTTCAAAAAATTAAGTCTCATACGATCATTTAAACAATTCGTTAATAGGTATCAGTCGCTTGTAGAAAAATTTGAAGTTTCGGTCCAAACTCTGATTCAAGATTCCTGTTTTTATTAATACCGGGATAATCATTTTTTTTCAACTGTCTTACAACCTCTCAATAGCAATTGCTATTGAGTTACTACCGGACACTACCGCAATGGAAACCTTCTATTGCGGTAGTGTCCGGTAGCAACTCAACAGCATTTGCTATTGAAAGGTCGAAGACAGTTAAAATCAAGGGGAGGTTTGACGCGTCATCAAACCGCCTTTACCAAACTTTTTTTTGAAATGCCTGTACCAAGTCAGGACCATTGCGATCGATACTTTTCCGGTGGTTTCCTACCTGATTTGTCTGTTTGTTTCATGTACTTGGGCACTTGAAAAATTTGTTCTGTAATTTTGTCAATACCCCATTTAGATATAATCCAAAACATTACAACGCAATATGGTCTAAACAGCTTCTCAAATATAATGATTTCTAATAATATACCGAATAATCGGTGTCGTTGTTAAGTAATGAAATCTACATCAATATTTTACTGTCATTATATAATTTCCTAGTTGTTTTATTTTTAGTTTCATGCACTGATACCTGGGTCAGATATATACATTGATACCTGGAAATTTTTATGAATTCATTTTACAGTTTGTCTCAGATGATAGTAAGTGCGATTGTACCCGGCCAATATGCCCTCAGAAGTGTCTCAGATGATAGTAAGTGCGATTGTACCCGGCCAATATGCCCTCAGAAGAGCTATTACTTATACTATAACTAATCCGAGATTCTGATTATCGCAAAATATTCAACCGATGATCGAACAACGCAGTAATTGAAAAACAGTGTTTTTCGATCATGAGTTGAATATTTGCGATAATCAGAATCTAGGATTAGTTATTGTTTTTATTATATAGATCAGTTCTCCCATAATTATTGGTTTAATTTGAGATTCTTTTCATGAATCTACGTTTTCCATATTAATCCGCCGAGACGTTTACTTAACAACAACGTTGACGACGTCTATTGTGACGTCACTTCCTAGAGTGAAATTATGGAAAATAATTTCACAGTTAATTATCACTTTTCTTTCACTGAGAAATTTCAATCTTTCACCGTCCTCTATATAATAAATATTTATAAATCGTCAATAGATTTAGAAGTAGACATGCTAATAAGACAAAAGTAAATGACATAACACTTGATAAAGAAACTGTACGCTTTAACTTTTGTACTGTGTGGTTTTAACACTCAAGCGTCATGCATTTGAAGGCTTATAATTGCTTGACAGTTGATTCGTCATGTCGAGAACTAGCACAAATTATACATATTTTCTCATTAAGCATAGTTAACTCCGTGACCGCCTTATTAACCAAGGCTCAAAATTTTCTTCTCATACGATCATTAAAAAGTTCTTTAATCGATTTCAGTCAGAATACCGAAGTTGCATAAAACAGTAAATTTCGTTATACAGTACACGTGTTTCAAGGAGTAACCTCGCATCAGCAGCATTAAAATCAAATAATATGGAAAGCCATAATCCAAAAGAAGTAAAAAAAGTACCAATTTCCAAAAATATCGAAATAGGAAGCCAAATCCAGTACCAGGGATATCTACCAAGTGCCTTACACGGAATGAAGTCTCGGTATTTTTAAGGGGTTAGAATTTTGATAAAACCAGTTAATTTCTGTAACACGCAATGTAAAATTTCATGTCAGACAAGTCTGACTACTGGGCTGGTGAATACCCTCGTGGACCCTCGTGGAACTCTAGTCCACCAGCAGTAGCATCGGCCCAATGGTTCATAATACAAAAAATACCGAAGTTGCATAAAAACAGTAAATTTCGTTATGAAATTTCGTTTACCTCAAGATTATCCTTAAGGTAGATCGAGCCTAATAAAAATTTAAGACAGAATTTTTTTTAATTTCAAGATATTTTGCGGGTCTTAGTCCATTTATTCTAGAAATAAAATTAAAATGATTTCTCACCAATCATCTTTTCCTCTTATCAGGCTTTGGAAATGACTTCAAATTCCGTATTTTTCAGCAATATGTACATATGGAACTATGAGAACATGCCTATTTTTAATAATAATATGAAATAAATATCAGATAGATTTTTTTTTTGATATTTCAGAGATATACACTTCAGCTACATGTTGATTTAAAAAAATCTATATTCCACCGTTTGATTAAGAGAGATATTTTATATAGTTCATAAAAAATACAATATTTACGGGAAAAAGGGAGCTAATTCGCGGGAAAGTGTATGTCAATCTATCATGACGTCACAATGGAAAGGCTGATAAAGAAATATTCCGTCTTCAAAATCAAGTCTATTCTGTTTTTGTCTCGCTTCCCGCAAATGCGCCAATCGAATGCGCTTTGTATTAGTGTCATCTTACATCAAAACTAATATGATAATGACAATCTTCGAACAATATGTATAATTTCTGGATATATATTAATGGAGTACGAGCATCAGATTTCAGAAACACTGTATATCCTCTGGTTTTATTCATTCAAACAGTGCTAAATTTGTTTGCACATGGATAACATTTTCTTGGTCATAAGTCACTTTAAAATACAAATACATAAAATAGACTGTGTATAAAATTTAATCAACTTCCAAATATAATTTCATATATTTAAAAGCCTATAAACATCTTATGCAGATTGAAGGAAAACTCTAGAGAGATCTGTTTCCCGCCAAAATTTTGACGTCTTATATCTTAAAAATTCCTACATGGATTTTCAAATTTTTTTCTTAAGTTGGTCCATTAAGAGTGCTCTTCAAAAGCAAAAGTCAGAATTGTAATTTCTGACACTCGTACTCCCTTACAGTAACATCGGTATTTTGTTATTTCTTTTGATAAAGTTATGCAATCTACATCGATAATTTAGTGTCATTATAAAATTCTAGAGTTTTTTTATTCAGTTGAATACTCTGATACTTGGATCGGTTTCGTAAACTGATTGGTATTTTATACAAATTCATTTTTAAGATGACTTTTAAAATGAAATTAAGTGCAATTGCACCGGGACAATATGTCCTCAGAAGAGCTATTACGTATACATAAGTCGTCAATTGATTTAGAAGTAGACATACTAATAGGACAAAGGTCAATGACATAACACTTGATAAAGAAACCGAAAGCTTTAACATTTGTACTGTGTGGTGTTAACACTCAAGCGTCATGTCTTTCAAGGCTTATAATATCATGAATGGTTATGATATATACTGGTAGCTCATATCTTCGTGGTACGTAGCTACGTTGTAACGGTGACGTCACAGCTAAAATTTGGTTGAAATGAACGTAAGTACCACGAAGAAGTGGAACCCACGGAGAAGTGAGATGGGAGTATACATATTGCTTCACAGTTGATTCTTATGCGGGAGCTAGCACAAATTACACATACTCTCTCATTAGACTAAGTTATCTCCGTGACCGACTTATTTCAATCAAGGCTTCAAAAATATGAAATGTCATACGATCATTAAAACAGTTCGTTAATAGGTATCAGTCAATTGTGGAAAAAATGAAGTTTTGGTCCAAACTCTGATTCAAGATTCTTATTTTATAATCATTTTTTCAGCTGTCTACAACCGTTCAATAGCAATTGCTATTGAGTTGCTACCGGACACTACGGCAATGGAACCTTCTATTGCGGTAGTGTCCGGTAGCAACTCAACAGCATTTGCTATTGAAAGGTCGTAGACAGTTAAAATCAAAGGGAGGTTTGACGCGCCATAAAATCGGCTTTACGAAACATTTTTTTAAATGCCTGTACCAAGTCAGGACCATTGCGGTCGATAATTTTTCCGGTCGTTTTCCACATGATTTGTCTTTTTGTCTTATGTACTTGGGCACTTGAAAACTCTGTTCTGTAATTTTGTTATTTCCCCAGTTGGATATAGTCCAAAACATTGTAAGGCAATATGTTATTATCTGATCTAATCAGCTTCTCAAATGCAATGAATTCTTCTCATGAATTTTAAAATGCCGGATTATCGTTGTCGATCACTGTTAAGTAATGAAATCTACATCAATATTTTACTGTCATTATATAATTTCTTTTGTTGTTTTTATTTAGTTTCATGCACTGATACTTGGATCAGATATATACACTAATACCTGGAAATTTTTATAAATTCATTTTCCATAGTATGTCTCAGATGATACTAAGTGCAATTGTACCCGGACAATATGTCCTCATAAGAGCTATTACGTATATATATATATATATATATATAGTCAATAGATTTAGAAGTAGACATACTAATAGGACAAAAGTTAATGATATAACACTTGATAAAGAAACCGAAAGTTTTAACTTTTGTACTGTATGGTTTAACACTCAAGCGTCATGCCGTTGAAGGCTTATGATATCATGAATGGTTAGGATATACATGTTGCTTCACAGTTGATTCGTTACGCGAGAGCTTGCACAAATTATACATACTGTCTCATTAGACTGCACAAATTATACATACTGTCTCATTAGACTGCACAAATTATACATACTGTGTCATTAGACTGCACAAATTATACATACTGTCTCATTAGACTGCACAAATTATACATGCTGTCTCATTAGACTGTACAAATTATACATGCTGTCTCATTAGACTGCACAAATTATACATGCTGTCTCATTAGACTGCATAAATTATACATACTGTCTCATTAGACTGCACAAATTATACATGCTGTCTCATTAGACTGCACAAATTATACATACTGTCTCATTAGACTGCACAAATTATACATGCTGTCTCATTAGACTGCACAAATTATACATACTGTCTCATCAGACTGTACAAATTATACATACTGTCTCATTAGACTAAGTTATCTCCGTGATCGACTTATTTTGATCAAGGCTTTAAAAACTCAAGTTTCGGTCCAGCTATGATTCAAGTCAAGATTCTTTTTTTTATACTTAACACTTGGATGATCATTTCTTTTAAATGTCTACGACCTTTCAATAGCAACTCAACTGCAATTGCTATTGAAAAACATATTACCTTTTATTACATACTTAGTAGAAATAAAAGCATTTTTGCATGATCAATATGACCGGAAGTAAACTGTCCATATTTTCACACCCCGGGAAAATAATAGGTTATTTTATGCTCCTCGTGCATCTCAGACAAAATAAACGACTTCCGGTCCATATTGGCCTGGGCAAATAAACGACTTCCGGTCCATATCGGCCTGGCATTTCTAAACGTCGGAAGTATGTAATAAAAAGTTTAATACATGTGCATTTCCATATTGACCTGATTATCATCCCTCGACCCACATTGTCCCCGACTTCGTCTCGGGCCAATATGGATGTCTCGGGATGATAACCAGGCCAATATGGAAATGCCCATATATTAATCTCTATTTAATGTTTTGGAATATATCTTTACAGGATAATAACAAAATTACCGAACAGATTTGTCAAGAGCCGAAGTACATGAGACAAAAAAGACAAATCAGGTGGAAAAACACCTGAAAAATTGTCGAACGCAATGGTCCTGACTTGGTACAGGCTGTTGAATTTAACCGGTTTTATAGCGCGACAATCCCCCTTGATTTCTTTCAGTAGCAATTGGCGTTAAGTTAATTTCCAATACGACAATTCGAAAAAGCATTACGTTTTGTTACTACAAAATAAATCATTATACCTAGAATATAACAAGTCGTAGAGGCACTTATTCTAATTATATTTGTTAGATGTTGAAAGCATATAATAAATATAATCAGTGTTTCTATGAGTTGTTATATTCTGGATCTGGTGATTTTTTTAGTGACAATGAAGGGATATGGAGTAAATGCAAATGAGACAAAGTCTCTACAAATACATGGTTAAAATAAGCAATGGAACAACGCTTTTATTGTTGTTCTTCATCTTGAAGTCACCATGAGGCCTTCAACAATGAGCTTTACTCATACCTCATAGCAAGTTCAAGACGGCCCCTAGCACCGGTTTGAGCGGAATGCATTGCTAATTGTCGAGCAACGCTTCATCCATGCTTTTTAACCTAATGATCCATGGATGCGGGATCGTCAACAAACATAAAATTAACTGGCATGTAAGTATTCTTACAATCGCTGTCATCCACTGCCCGACACAAAGACGAGAAAAGACGATCACAACAATCAAACAACCATGGGGCACTCATCGAGCCAATTGTAAGAAAACTTGGCATAATAAAATCATGAGATGTGGACATAATAAACAGGTGGTCAGAAAAACAATTTTAGATTACAAAAATTAAAAAAGGCCAAAATATGAACGTGTGATAGCGTAATCATATGAGAGATGTGTCTGCATACCATCCAAATAACATGAGATCTGAAAATTTAGCACATTAATGCTAGATACGCAATATTGTATCAGCAAATATTTTGTAGTTCTTTCTCTAGGACTCCAGCATTCGCCGTTGTATTAGCTACTGCAAAATGTGTCTTCATCTAGACTATATAAAATTCGGACGGTGTCAACTTTTATTTTTCAAGAGTCAACTTGAAGGTTTAATTAAGTTAATTTTGAACAAGAGCCCCTACAAATCGGCTTAATGAAGTATTGTACATTCATATAATATGGAGGATACACATTTTCAACATGGAATGCAGCCTCACAAAGTTTTGACGACTCTATATGTTATTCCTTTCCATTGGGTGATAACGTTATATGCTAAATATTGTTGGTTTGATCATTAATTCTAATTGCATATGAAAACGTAGTATAACAAGCGGTATTGTCATAGATGGAAACAACAGCAAAATATAGAACTACCAAATTTTTTTGATACAAAATTGCGAATGAGTTGTGCGATTTAAACCCCATACGCTGGATTTTTTTGAATGTTGCTACAAAGAAAAGTGAACTTGACTATTCGAAAAGTGAAGTAATCTCGTTTGCAATACAGTCTAGTTTGTAGTGTATCTCTGTTGACAATTTCAAGATGAAGGTCTTGAGATGAGGCCAATGTGAAAGTATCTGTAATATCCTTTATTTCGAGCTCTTTTTGGATAAATAAGATAAAGAAAATCACCACAACGAGTGTTGTTTAGTGATAAAATATCATTTATAAAACGAAAGCTGAAATAAGAGGACTGAGCCAGATTTTAGCTCACCTGACCCAAAGGGTCAGTGTGAGCTATTGCCATCACTTGGCGTCCGTCGTCCGTCCATCCGTCCGTCCGTCCGTCCATCCGTCGTCCGTCCAGCCGCCATTGGACCCTATGGGAAAAATCACATTTTCATCTTCTCCTTTAAAACCTCTGAAGCAATTCAACCAAACAGGAATTATGTACTAAAGTTCTTTAACAATGATTGCTCATTTTGTTCCGATCCGACAAAAAACATGGCCGCCAGCGCGGAACTTAGGTTTAACATTGGACCCTATTGGAAAAATCACATTTTCATCTTCTGTTCTGAAACCACTGAAGCAAATCCAACCAAACTTTACAGGAATGATGTACT